>JAJOOI010022551.1:0-10296 GCA_029582585.1 Solanum bukasovii
TCCCTAGACTATTTAATACTGTATTTTAAACATATATATTTGCCCACGTGGACATAAAAAATAATACAAAATTATAAATAGTAATGTGTCCACGTGGGCACATATATACCTTTAAAATATACTATTAAATAGTTTAGGGGGTAAAAAAATACGGTATTAAATAGTTTAGGGAGGTAATAGGTCCTTATGAAAGTTTAGCATCGCAACATCAAATCCGATCAAAGTTGGTGTATTTTTCAAATCCTTAACCGTTTAAAATATATAAAATAAAATAAATTGAAGGGTTGATTATTCTAAATGCTTGAAGAGTTGTGTGTATAATATAATAAAAGTTAAATGTTAAATATTTTAAAGAAAACAGAGAAGCAAATGAGATCAATTCATATATTTAAAATAAACTTTCTAATTGTATATTTTTTGAAAATGTATAAAATATAATTTTAATTTTATACACATAATTATTCAAGCATTTAGAATCATCAATCTTTTATTTTATTTTATCTATTTTTAAATAATCATTTTGTTAAATAGTTACTTTCTTGTTAACTTCAAAGACAAACTGCACACTTCAAATAATTGAAGGTTAAATGTGCATAGTCAAATAACACAAGAATTATTTGAATTTATGCAATAATACAGGGACTAAACTATTATTTCTCCTGTATTAATTATTTCTTTCCAAAATTACTCTTTCTCTTTAACGAGTTTTTCAACTATGTATCTAGTTTATAGAAAAGTTTGGGATGAAATAAAATGGTAATATGGATAAATTATCCTTTAATTAATATCATTAACTGCTTTTTTAAAGGGTTGTGTCACACCAAAGTTCATTTATTTTGAAATAGAGGGAATATAATTTTTCTATAATTAGAAACAACTTAACTTTAAAAAATTTTCCTTACCCTTAATGAAATACTCTCTTCATCCATTTTTTACTTCTCCACCATATTAAAAATAGATGTTCATTTTTATTCTTTCAATTTGAAAAATTAAGAAATAATTTATCTTTCAATTCATAATTTACGCTTATTATTAACTATAATCATTTCTCAATGTATTAAATTTTATCACATTAATTAAAACAAAGACAATCCCGCGTAATTTGTAACTATTGTAGAGAAGAAGAGAGATTACAATACCTCAACACCCATGTGGTGGAAAAAGCTAAAAATATGTAGCATACCTGTAATTGTTGCTCCATTATTAATTACTTTTATCATGCAAAAGCTAAAGATGGAGAAGTTAAAGTCATTTATCATGCATTGAAATTTTATGATCAAATTAATTATATCCGCTAGTTAAATATGTAATAAATTATAAATTATTTTGTACCAAAAAATGTATATTATTTATATATTACACATTAATATACAAAAATATATATATCTATTGGCTATTATTTTGGTGAGCACTATTTAAATTAATTTCTATAAATTTAATTTAAATGACAACCTTAAAGAAGATATTTGTATCATTTAATTGTATTGTTTTTCCTTTAAATGAGTTGGCTTTAATTTTTATTTTTCTAATAGACTGATCTTTAGTTTTTGCCTTTCAAATGAGATGATCTTTAATTTTTGTCCCTAAAAGTCGAATTTATACCTAGCGAGACATAAGTTTTGTAAGAGTGCGAAGCATATTTTGTGAAATATTATAATACAAACACATAAATTTATGCGTTGCGAAAAAGTTTTAAGCCCTAAGATGTAAAAAAAAAGGGCAAATTACAGAAATCACATACTTTTAAGGCAAAATCACAATCTATCTTTAAAAGTTTATAATTACAGAAATCCCCTAAACGGATACAATAATATAAGCGCTGATACATTAATCTGATGCGCGAGATACATTAATTGTTAAGTAAGATACATTACATTTTATACATGATACACTAATTTGATGTACATTTTATACATGATACACTAATCTGATGCGCGAGATACACTAATTTGATGCGCTGATACATTAATCTGATGCGCGAGATACACTAATCTGATGCGTGAAAATGAGGAATTTTGAAGATTTGTAAAACTTATAGGGAATAATGGTAATAAGTAAACTAAAATGTGAGATTTCTGTAATTAATCCAAAAATAAAAACCAACATAGAATAGGCACAAAAGTTCAAATAACAACGAACGAAAAAAAAAACAAATTAATATATAGGCTGGGCTCAAATTAAAGAAAATTTCGATTTTAATTTGTTTGTTCTATTTTGAGTTGACACGGAGGTTAAGAAAGTAAAGAAACCTTTTAAATTTTGTGGTCTTAAATTAAAAATATGTCAAATGTACCAAAATGTCCTTTAATCTTGTCGTCTTATGCATGTCATGTAAAATATTGAAATTAAAGACTTGCCCAAAAAAAAACATTCTTTATGAAATAAACTATTAAATATTATTTAATAACAAAATCCAGCAATAACAGAGTGATTTGAATTTTGAGCAATGGAGTATTGACATATAGAAGCAAGGCACCATAGTTTCTTGGATTCAATATAGAATTCATGGAAGAAAGTTTTGACTCCATCAATTATTTGTATATCATTTAATTTGAATCAAAAGAAGGCAAATAAAAGAAGGCAAATGGTGATAATCCTCCTCCATTTCTCTGGGAGGATGTGTTTAGTTGGTGAGTTAGTTTTTATTGTAATAGTGGTGTCAAAACTTCGGATGTGCACAACTATACTTAAATTTGTATAAAGTTAAACAAGTAGACATACTTATTAGGGGTGTGCCAAAATCAGTCTAACCGAAACAAGTTAGACAAACTTTTTAGATAGTCAGCCCTGTTTGAGAATTTACCCAGCTATGATCAGAGGCGTATCTAAGGGGGGGTCACCGGGTTCACGTGAACCCATGGTCCCCTCCAAGATCATATATAGTAGTGTTATATTTTTAAAAAAATATTAAAATATAGATGTGTGAACTCACACTTGAAGTATCACATAATGCAATTATGACTAGGTGCACCTCTTTCCGCGAGGTTAGAAATTTGAATTTTATATTTATTATATTTTATTTTTCTTTCTAAAATTAGATAACACTTCTAATATATATATATATATATATTATATATATATAAGAATTAATTTTAGACCTATAATTTTAAAATTTTAACGGTTTTTAGTGGTAAAAACCTAACTGTCGAACCGATCAAATTTATATCATAGATCAATCTTTTTATAACAGTGCACCCATCATTTCAAAATCCTGGATACGCCTCTGCCTATGATATCACTTTTTGTTTCTTTTAAACCACAATATCACTTGACTATCACTACATAAAAAAATGATCTTTAGCGGCAATTAATTAACGACAATAGCTTAATTGCCACTAAAATTGCCACTAAATATGTACTTTTAGTGGCAATTAACACTCTTTACATATGTCCCTAAAGCCTTTAGCGACATTGTATCTAATGACAATTAAGGCCTCATTTGTGTAAGATCCCGTACTTTTTCTCTAATTGTGCATAGTATATGTGGTGTAGTATGACATGGTTATATGAGGTGTATATAACTTTGTATCGTAAATTGGAGATTAAGATTGCAAGTAGGTGGCAATATCAAGCAACTAAACTAAAGTTTTAGGTCAAAGGGACCCCTCAAACAAAGTTCATGATAAAAGAAATGGCTCGGGTAGAACTTCGCCCTTTTGAAAGGTTTAACTTGTCCCATAGCTTGTGGATAAGCCTATGAGTGTAAAACATGCTAAGAATAGTGTGTTATGAGGTATTATAATAGCACAAGGGTCGTATGTTAAGTTTGGAAGTCAAGAAAATTAGTGAAACTAAAGTCGGCAAAAGTTATCGAAGTTTCTCTAATAATATTTTCTTAACTTTGGGTCAAATGTCTTGGATGTTTTCTCCCAATATATAAAGAGTTAGAAGGTCTATCACCCATTAAATCGAAGGCGTACGAGTCTAGTTTGCAACGCACAAAACCCCATATCCAACCGACATCGGAGGAAAAAGTTATGAGGGTTTTACTACGGACTGCCGGGGCATAAATCCGGGTCGGCTAAAAAATGTGGTATGTCGGCTTACTCAACGTTTTAAGCCATGAAAACATTTCATTTTACTTCCAAACCAGAAAGAAAGCTTAAGAGAGGGTTCCTATGGGGTACTTGCATGATGAAGGTCAGTTTTTGACGATTTCTACCATTAAAGATTACTCCGTGCCTAGAAACGTGATCTCTACATGTGGCAATCATTTTCCCCTTCTATTAGCTGCATTTGGAGCAAGTTTTTGAAGATATAAATTTGTAGTTATTGGTGTTTCTTCAATGTTTACATCTGGTTAACTAAGGTAATCATCTCGGGACTCTTTTATGATTGTTTTTATGAAGTTCTACGGACATTTCGTCAAGTTGAGGCCATTTGGCAAATCTGCCGATTTAAGAACAATTATGAACTATTTATAGGTGTGTACCAATTGTGTATATATAGTGTTTGCAAAGTTTAGGACGTAAGGAACAACTTTTGTGAAGAAGATACAGTCATTCGAGCGTTCATTGAAAAGGTATGTTTAGGCGAAGCTACGTCCCTCATTTTAGCACCACTCCTGGGAAATTCCTAAAACGCCGAATGTGATATTTTGCTCTTCTCTTGCTAGAAATACCTTCAGTGAAAGGCATTGGGATCTCAGTTGAATTATTTTCATGATTATGTTATTTTGATATTTTACTCGTTCAGATAAATAGAGTGTTCGATATCTACATGTTATTTTATTAGTTTCCTTGATTATATGTCCGTACGTATGAATTTGTATTCTTCCTTGGGTGATGTGAATTAAAATGTCACGCGAGACCCTTACTACTTGTGACCAGCCCTCTTTCTCCACTAAGGTTATTATTTAAAAAATTCTTTAAAGTAGCTCACGATCTTCAAAACTCTCAAATATAATTTAAATGTAAACTATTAGAACACTTGGTTTTTGAAACATTTCTTTAATAAATTATCTAGGAACCAAATTAGGAACTAAGTAAATCACCTTAAACTTGTTATGAATATCAACAAGGTTAGGTTATCCTTCTAAAATTCGAGTTAACTTTTCAAGCTTATTTGGAAGAACATATCAAGTTCCATGAGGTTGTTATATGTTATACGAAAGTTATTATTGGGTTATGAGAACAAGACTACAAACGGGCCAATATTGGCAACATGACAACAGTAACTCATAGGTGTTATAAATCCATGACATGACATGCTATGCATTCTACTCCCGAGCTATAATCGGGAGGTATAGGGCCTGTTGCCTATATTTATACGTATGAGACACAAATGGCCACAAGTTGGCGAATATGATGTCGGTTCGCTACCGGAAAGCACCACCATTGCTAGCGTTTGGTTGGGTATGTAATGCATTTGCATCTATGTATATATGTATTCACGACATATGATTATACGAGCATACCATGCATATTTAAGTAGTAGGGGACTAAAGGTCAGCCATGGAGATTATTTGGGTTTCAGTTTCAGGTGGTATCTCTATTACCCTTTTACAATAAATGTTTATGATTTTACTTTTCGCTTTACATACCAGTACATTTTTATTCGTATTGACGTCCCTTTGCCTGGGGACAGTGCTTTTTGTTTTGTGCGAGTAGGTACATGCAGGGACTCTAATCGACCCACCCACTAGTATTCAGGTTCAACTGTGAGTTGGTAAGCTCCATCTTATCCTGGGGCTATCAGAGGATGTTTACTTTTGTTGTACAGTTTGGGTATAGTCGGGGCCTTGTCTCGACAGTGCTTATGTCACTCATAGAGGCTATTGTGGACACAATATTCTGGGTTTTCTTTTTGTATGTTTCAACCTCCAGCCAATAGTCTTGGCATGTATATATATGTGTGTGTAAGTAGGTATGTTTTCGGTTGTGTCCTCGTCGGCTAGATAGTACATCTTTTTTTTTCCAGAACGTCTACCATTGTTTGTATGGTTATTCTCTTTCAGGTCATGACCTCTGGGTCCATGCTTCACTTTTTAGAGGTTGTGCTGCCCAATCTTTTTGCCTCACAAGTTTGGTTTATCTAGTATATTTTAGTGGGTAACTCGATGTATTAGGGTATCGAGTGCCAATTACTCCCCCTATTGTGGAGCGTGACAATTTGTTTGCACTTAATGGAGGTCTGAATCTTAATCATTCAGATTCAGTCCATTAAGTGTGTTTGGTTTTTAGGTCTGAATCTGAATGATTCAGATTCAACCCATTAAGTCCATTTGTTTCTTTCTTCAAAAAGCCACTTAATGGACCTGAAAATGTCTGAACGGATCAGATCTGCAGGAGAGTCTTAACACCATTCATACTTCTTTAATAAGTTATAAAATAATATTGTATCGCCTCTCTCGGTCTTTGCGTGAATTTTTCTCTCACAACTACAAACTTTCTTCCTCTCTTTCCTCAATCAAACACCATTTTTTCCTTCTTGAACTAGTAAGTTTTCATAATCTTTACAAGTATTTTTTTTATATTAATAATTTTCTTAAGGTGTATTGATGTTTGTCAAGAACACTTGTTGCAATAATATTTTTAGTGTATTGGTGTTCATCAAGGTTTTTGAGTGAAAAAAAAACTATTCATAATTAAAAATAATAATTATGTATACATATTTGAGGTCTCTTATTAGAATTTTGTCTTAGACCAATAATTTTATTGAGACTGTTTGATCATCAAATTCGTTTGTGAGATAACACTAATATATTATTGTTGTTGAACTAGTTGGTGACAAAAATAATGGAGCTCCTAATAATTCTCCATCCCAATCTTTCGTTTTAGCTGGAAAAAAAGTTTTGAGAAAGAAAAAAATTATTTGTGTGAATTGGATCCATCCCAATATTCATTTTCAGCTGGAAAAAAAGTTTTGGGGAAGAAAAAAAACTTATTCGTTGAATTGGAAATTGATGAGAAGATGATTACTGCTCTGGAGTTATTGATTAAAAAAATAGTGCACCTATATTTGAAGAATATATGAAAAAATTAGATGGACTTGGATGGGAAGAGTCATTATACAGTACATGTGTTAGTATATTTTGTGAAAGTGTCCACTACAAAAAAGTATGAATGACGTTAGAGGTTCACAAGTTAGAGAATTGGATCAAGGTTATTGGAAAAAAGATAAGAATTCTTTAGTTTTTTTAATTAGCCAAAATATATGTTAGGTGTTGATAATGTGATACCTTATTTATTATTTTTCAACTAGTATTTATCATACTTATTGAACTTTTTGATCTTATATTGTGCCTATAAAATACTTTTTATTCGTGATTTTTTTTATGTTATTCTTGATCATTATGATATTTTTTTAATCAAAAAGTAATATTTTTTTATAACATTTTATTAATGTAATGCTTGATTTCATATGCATAATCAGATATTGAAAATAAACAATAATCATTTAGTGTTTAGATTTGGAGACCGCATCTTAATATTCGGATGTGTATTCAGATCTAGACATCTAGCTCTTAATGCAAATCTTAATTTTCAGACGTGTATTCAGATTCAGAGGTCTTAATCTTAATGAAAACAAATGAGGCCTAACTAATGCTGGTAAATGATTTAACACGCTTTGTTAATGTGTATATTTATTACCACTAAAAAATATTTTGTTGTAGTGTATTTTTATTTTCCTCAAAATATACTTCTCTCCTAATAAAATGCCATGTCACATTTATTTTTATTTTTTTTACGAAAAGTTTAACGATGGAAGGGGTCATTATTATTATTACATATTAGAAAGAAGGAGGACATTGATCATGGATCGGGCTCCTCTCCATTTTCCCCAAGTTCTAGCTTGAATTGAAGACACATGTCATAGTTTAGAATTAATGGTTGAAATCTAATTGATTAAAGCAGAGTCCTAACCATAGTTATTTATTTCCATGTATTTACTTCTTAAATATTTTTGCAATCAATTATATTTTCCCTAAATATATTACAAACATTTTTTACTGCCCTGCATACATATTTAAAACTTTTACTAAATATTTTTACTTTTTTGAAAAAAATTATAATACAGTTAAACGTTTTTATTATTCTAATAGAGTATTAAGAGCTACAATGTTTATAGAGCAATTGAACTCCATTTAGGGAGTCAGAAAGAATTTAAAGTTGAGGGACAAAATTTATTTTACTCCTAAAATTAAAAAAAAAATGTCAGCTCACAATTTTTAATTTTTAATTTGGCAAATACTATTTGAGAAATGGCAAACATTAGAGAAAAAAAGTAAAAAATCAGCAAAAAATTACTCAAGTAATTAAGAAAAGAAATTCTTTTAAATATATTTAGGAAAAAATATAATGTAAATCTAGAATTGTTGGATTGCAAAAATATTTAAAAAGCAAATATATGGAAGTAAATAACTATGGTTAGACTTTGCTTTAATCAATTAGATCTCAACCATTACTTCTAAATTATGACATGTGTCTCCTATTCAAGCTAGAACTTGAGAAAAATGGAGAGAAGAGAAATAGAGAGGAGCCAAATCCATTGATCATTTACGTTTGTCTAAATTAGTATTTGGTGACCACTTGATATTGATATTTTTACAAGGGTACTAAACACCGCAAATTCAATGAATAATTTACCTATTTTCCTCGGTCACTTCCCTTTTTGGTAACTATTAGAAATGGGCTATTAGTTTGTAAATATGGATGGATATGTCACGATCTATAAAAATAGATGTGATGACACTTATCTAATTATATCAAGATAAATTAGTCTTAACCTAACAATACGAAAGAAAAGTGGAAAGATAAACGGATAATAACATTGGAATTAGGAGCGAAAAACTTAGTCATTTTAAAATACCTTAAACTTCGATTGTCACATATACAAGCCTCTATTTGTGTAGGTTACGAGCCCGGATCTTCCTGATACTCCCTCTTTCTTTCTTGTCTGATGCTTCCTGTGGAGATTTGTGAGGTAGTTGTTTGTCATTCCAGTGGATCTCTTCCTCATATTTATGATCGTGTTTTACTTTAAGACAATATCATCAAGATTTGTTTATTTCTTTCAATCCTATTGTAATAGATTAGAGGCTTGCACACGTGACAACTAGATTTTGGGGTTTATTTAAGAAGACTTTGTTACCCACTTTATTTAGTTGTTGTTAGACTTTCATTTTTTTACTTCCACATTTTATCGTAATATTTAGGTTTAGGCTGACTTGTCTTGGTAGGATAAGACGAGTGTCATCACAATCATTTTTGGGTCGTGACAAGTAATTAATACTAAAAGTAAAAATAAAAAGAATAATTATCTTTTCCTAATATTGTAGACATTGAAATTTTGTGGGACTCCTCAAGACGTGTTCAAATCGAGTTGAGACTCTACAAGGTTTGTTCAATTCCAATTAGGATTTTTGGAGGTTACTCAACCCTAAACTCTAGTTCATGCCTATATTATAAAAATGTACTATATTCCCTTGAAAATGCATGTTGAATATTACGCAAACTTATAAAATATGCATAAAGTAATCAAATCAAAATCAACCTAGTTTGATAAATACGCCAAATCTTATTAATGATGGATAAATCTCATGAGAAAAGAATCAAGGGATAACAAAATTATATTGTACTCACAATCTTAATGAATAAAATTATGTTTTTCATATTCCATTTGTGATTGTAATTTATTTTTCTGTCACGTTAAAATTTATCGCAAACAAACAAATATGTTAAAAGTGAATAATTCAGAGACACGTGAAAAAATAGTGGTTTTTTGAGGGGCTAGTAAGAGATTCTTTTGTTCGGTCATTTTTTATAGCCTACTAGACAAAAGAGTATTATTGATCACACATTCAACAGGATTTTTTCAAAGATTTTGGGACCATAGAGTAACTGGCTTTTAGTGTAGCTTGAGATAAATACATTCTATTTTCCGCGTAATTCACTTGTGGGATTACATGAATATGTTATCGTTGTTCCCCTTTTGGCCAGCTTTAATAAATAAATAAAAAGTTAATAAGAAATGCATTAAATGAATGAGTCACGTGAAAATAGTGTTTTTATTGAGGGGCTAATAAGAAATTCTTTTGTTCGGTCACTTTCCTATTTGGTGTACCACTTATTTTTTTGTTATCTTTTAATTTAGGGATAAGGGTCTGAAAAATACCCCAACTTTGGTCGGATTTTCCGTTGCGATATTAAACTTTCATGAGGACCTATTACCTCCCTAGACTATTTAATACCGTATTTTAAACATATATATTTGTCCACGTGGACATAAAAAATAATGCAAAATTATAAATAGTAATGTGTCCACGTGGGCACATATATACCTTTAAAATACACT
>JAJOOI010022553.1:0-12317 GCA_029582585.1 Solanum bukasovii
AGAGGATCTGACATAAGTGCAGTAACATTATTGAAGGGTTCGAGCAACATGACATATTAAGCCTAATTAAGTCATGTGCTAGGACACTAAACTTGTCCACAACTTTCTTAACAGTGGATATTATGTGGGAGTATCATCAGTTGAGAATACGGTTCCATCAGCTGCACAATGCTGCATATTTAGAGGCAGCCTAGTAAAACTAAATGTTATAACTGGTGCAATTATATGGCAAACCTATACACTTCCAGACAATGGCGGGCGCCTTGGAGGCTATTCCGGTGCAGCAATATGGGGAAGCAGCCCAGCTATTGACATAGCCAGAGGACATGTCTATGTAGGAACTGGAAATCTTTACTCAGCTCCACCAGAAGTGCTGAAATGCCAAGCAGCACAAAACAATCGAACAACGCCACCAGCTGTTCCTGATCAGTGTATTGGCAAAGATATTCATTTTGATTCAATTCTTGCACTGGATTTGTATTCTGGACATATTGCGTGGGCTACACAGCTTGGTGGCTACGACATTTTCACTTTCGCATGTTTGGTTCCTAATAATCCTGATTGCCCACCGGGGCCTAACGTGGATGCTGATTTTGGAGAGGCGCCTATGATGCTAACCATATTTTGAATTTGAAATGCTCTTTTCGAGGAAATAGTAAAAGGTTGGGAAAATCCCTGAAGAGGGGGGAAAAAGGATTTGCATTTACTCTGAAACTCCGCGAAAAGGGGTAAAAAGGAGACGTGAGGTGATGACTGCTTTTCCGAATTTGCTGGGATTCACTGTGCTGGACTGTTGTTTGTTTCTGGGTTTGGTGTCGTAAGGAAGAAGACGAGGCAGTGGGGTCCGATCATTTGGTATGTTGTACGCATTGTTGTTGTATTGTATGAGTGGGTCTTTCTAATGGGAATGGGCTGCTGATAAGGTTGGAAATGGGCCTGGGTTAGTGGAAAATAGAAGGGGAATTGATTTGGGCTGCTGAAAAGAGGTAAAAAAAAAAGGTCCAAAAATTGTCTCCAAATTAGAGATAAGGTGTGGAATTGGCTAAAATTGTAACTAGCCATGTGAATTAACAATCTAACCCATTAAGGTTCAAAACGTAGCCAAATTGAATTGGTTAGCAAATTCGGCCAAAATTTAAATAAGACGAGCTTATATAAATTAATCAAGGAGCTTCTTAATCTTAATGAAATAAAAAATAACTAACTTAATTATAAATTAACTAATTCAATTACAAAACTAATTAACTCAAAATTATAACTATAACTTAAAGTAAATTAACAAAATATTTAACTAAAATGTAAAATCTTTTGTGATGATTTTCAAGTATTTATAAAATAACGTGATTGCAAAAATTTACATATTTATTATTAAAAAATGATAAAATTACTTTAAAAATAATTTGAAAGTATTTTGAATTTCATAATTAAACTCAATAATTCAAAATTATAACCATCCCTAATATAAAATCTTTTTTTTTGAGATGATTTTCGAATAATCATAAAATATACTAATTATATACATAATTATGTAAAACATATATATTACTTAAAAATTATAAAAAATGAAAATTAATTAAAAGTAGCTTGAAAAAATATTTTGAACTTTATAAAAACTAATTATTTCAAAACGTTTGGAATTTAAGAAGCTCGGTAATTAATCTATATTGTGGAGGTCCAAAATTAGGTGTCAACAATGAGAGGACCATTGAATTGGGTTCCGTGAGAGGACCATTGAATTGTGTTGTGTATCTACTTGTGATGATTACGTTCATATCTAATGATGATTGATATTGGAAGACTGTATATTGCTCTAAATTGATAGCCAATGTGTATTATTGAGAACGTGGGATGCTACATTGATCCTGAAAAGATGACTAATATTGTATATGTTCGGTATATGCCTGTTTTATAATGTTGTGGCTACTTGCATGCGTTTCACTTATTGAGATAGCCGCGTGATCCTACCAGTATACTGTGGTTGTGTACTGATACTGCACTTGCTTGTTCTTTGTTGAGTACAGGGCATCTTCAGGCGGCTATTGTTAGACCTCAGCTAGGTGACTATTGAGCGTGACCGGATCCAAGGGTGAGCCAGTTCTTTCAGGCTGCCATGGATCTTTCTTGTTTAAGTCCACTCTCTTCTTCAGACTATTTGTTAAAGGTGTTTGTTTAGTTTCGGGGTTGTACCCCTTGTTCTTAGACTTGTCGTTAGTAGAGTTTTGGTACAATGACTTTCAGGTTCTAGGGGTTGTTCTTCCGCATTAGTTTGATTAGTTGTTTGTTAAAAACCTTAAAATTTATGGGGACTCCATTTTTATTGACATTTAAACTTGCTTCTGTATCTTTAAATGTCTTAGTTTTCATAAAATTTATTTGTTTGGGTTGTAGTAATTGTTCTCCCACTAGAGGGTTTGTATGAGTGTCAATCACGACGGTCTGGATCGTGACAATTATAAATTCTAGAAATAATTATATTAATTTCATATTGAATTTGATAATTCTTACATATTTGAAGAATATGTTTTCACTAGCGATATATCAAATTTTGTTACTTTTTTTATTTGTTGTAGGTTTATATATAATAATACTGTGAATTGAAATGCAATAATTTTTATCTTTTATGGGATAAATGTCTTATTATAATCTTAGAAATAATTATGTTAATTTCATAGTGAATTTTGATTGTTCTTTCATTATATTTATTAAATAAAAAGATCGGTATAATTTTATACATTCTTCAAAAACAGATGACATATCTAGAAAAAGTGGATATTTCTTTTATTTCAAAATAAACTATATATAATACAAAAGTTAAACAAAAGAAGAGTGATATGACACATTTCTTTAATAGGAATCCATTTAACGGTTTTTCTTTTTCTTATTAGAGATTCATCTTCATCCTCATAAGTCATAACTTCCAAATGTTAATTATTAACTAATAATATATATAATTCACATGAAATTACTTAATTACCATAAACCAACCAACTAATTACATTAATAAATTAAATATTTTCTTGAAAAGAGTTCATCCACGTACAAAGCTAATCTCTCCCCATAAGCTGGTTCATGTCTGTGCAATAACTCCTAAAGTAAAATTTAAAAATTGTTCCTTAAGCCAATTTAAATTTTTTAAAATTAATCATTGATAATTTATCCTTATTCCTCTTGATATTCTATTTTTCAATCCTATATGTAAATGTGTTCTTATTCATATTTTTCGGATATGTTTCCATATGTATAATCTTATTTTTAAAGACTTTTATTCTTACAACTTGCAAGGAGATGACTTAATTTTGCTTATAATAAATTTTTTGGGGTCTCTCTTTCTCTCTCTCTGTCTCTCTCTATATATATAGTAAATCACGAAAAAACGTTTTATTATAATTATTGTTTTTCTATAAAATTATAATATTAATTAATATTTATTTATATATTATAATTTTTAAGGATCATGCTAAGCGCGGACAAATACACTAGTTTATTATAAGATACATCAAATAACTACCATTCTGTCACTCATTATCATTAGATAGACTCTTCCTAATTGCTAGCACTCAATTTAAAAATAAGAAAGGGTTGCTCGGCCGATAAATATTCTCTACCTTCAATCTTAATTATAATTAAGTTATGAGTTCGAATCATCAAAACATCCAAAAAAATAAATAAAAATGAAAGCTCCTAAAGGAAAGGTGAACATAAATAAAAGAGTACTCAATTTGAAGTTTTAGCAAGAGTTGTACTAACTATTTTTTTGAATAAATCTTGAAGTAATTTCTCTTCATAGTTTGTACTCTTTTTTAAACTGTGGATTTCTCATCTCCTTCGATTAATGTTGGTTTGATTGAACATATGCAAAAAAATTATGTTTCTTTTGGTATATTTCCTTTTATTGTTTCTAATTAATAATCTTTTGAAGTTTACTTTCTTAATCACCGCATGACACTTTATTATGTTAATCCTTACAACAAATTAGATGGATAAATAACAGTTAAAATTTTAAGAATTAAATATGAGATAGATCTTATCCGTATTAATGAATTTTATTCACCATCATCTCATTTTATGATCTTTGCAACATTGTTGCCACTTGTGCTTCTCATGCCTAATAGTTGTAAAATTTCTTTTTTTATTGATGGTGTATATATATATATATATAACATAAATTTAAATACATATAATATCAGTGATCTTGTTAATTTTTTGTATAAATAAATAAAGTTTATCAAAATAATAAAATAAAATAAATTAACTTCCCCACTTTTAAAATAAGAAAAGTAGCAACTTATATCAATGTTAAAGATAGTTGATCAACTGACTGATATGTCACTCAAGAAAGCTAGAACGTTTCTTCTCACAAATGAGTAGAGTTGACTTTTGGAAAAAAGTATATTATATTTAATTAGTGAATTTATTTGGGAAAAACAACATATTATATTTAATTAGTGAATGTAACTATTTTAATTAGTGAATTTAATTGGAAAATAACCAACATCTTCTTTATTCAAACTTCTTCCTTTGCTAGGAGTAGAAAGTAGTTAAAAAAGTATCACTTCATTTAAAAATGGTTTCAATATGGATCAATTCATATTATCAATCATAATATGATTTGAATAATAATTGGTTATTTAATTATTAAAAAATGGGTCAAATAAATCAATTCATATTGTCTATCATATAATATAGATAATCCATGAGTATCACCAATTGCAATCCCTTTAAGATATGTAAGGGTGTAGGGTCCTCACTTCAAAGTATACGTATTACGAGTGTGTTCGAATTTTATTTTTTTTTCTATTTTCTCATGTTTAGTTAATTTAAATATTTTAAAATATATTTTTCAAATAGACTCATTTTTTCTAATTTAAGAAAATAAATCCCATAGGTAAATAAGGAAAAAGAATTTCAAAACTTTTCTAAAATAAAAATAAAATTCAAGAAAAACTTGAGACATGTTTTCCTTCATACCAAACACACCTAAAAGTAGAAAAAAATTCGTTAATTCAAAAAAAAAAACTAAAAGTAGAAAATAATGAGATATTCTTTTTTTGTAATATGAAAGTATTTATTTTTTTTACATATAAGAAACAATAGATAATATGGATAATGTGGATATCCATATTACTCATTGAATTTATTATTTTTATTCATATCAAATATGAATCGAATCGTATATTTTATCTATTTTCATCTAACTCATCAAATCAATTAAATGTCAAACCTACTGTTTTGACTTGCTTGCCTCCACCCCTACTTGAGCGTGATAGGGCACCCTTCGTAGTGTAGGGCTACTTTCCATAGCAGGAAAAATTGCTTCGAGTACTAATCAAAGTTAATTCCACTCTAAATAATTATTAATAGTGTCTAACATCTTTTTCTTTTTGAAATAAGTTTTTTTTGTTATATTTTATGCGTTTTCATTTAATTGAATATGAAGTTAAAAAAGTAAAAATACTTTTGAAATCTTATGAGAGAATTAAAAAATGTTAAATCTTATAATTTTTTGTTAAAAATATGTATAATTACATAATGCTTTTTAAATTTTATGGTCTTAAATGTGTGATCACATGAGAGACTATGATTAGAAAAATTAATAAATATAAAAGTGACAAAAATTTTTTTCTAAACGAACTAAATAGGAAAGTAAAATATACTAAATTATAATAGATAGGTATTACTTTTGAAATAATATTATCAATTCTAATAGTCCAAAATTTGCCAAACAAGCTATTACTTCAATAAGAAGACTTTTAGGGATGCCAAACAAATGTAGATCTATTCATAGCCAGTATAATAATTAATATCCTTCTGTCTAATTAATATTTGTCCACTATTGATTTTGCACATTTTTTAAGAAATTATAAATAGAAGGATAATTTTACTATATCACTTTTTGGATATAATAAAAACAATGTCTTGAAAAATATAATAAGGAAATGACTAGAATTAATAATAAGGGTAAAGTAGAAACTAAGTGTAAAATTATCTATTAATTTCATAAAGTAGGAACTAAGTGTAAAACTATCCATTGATTTCAAAATAATGGACAAGTATTGCTGAACATCTCAAAATAGTATATTAGATAACTATTGTTGGACGGAGGGAGTACATATTAAAGCTATCTTATATGATATTATCCTTAGAAATTAGGGATGCCAAACAAATGTAGTGCAATTTTAATACTCCCTCTGTTCTTATTTAATCGTCATCATTTTAGATTTCACTACTTAAGAAACTAAGTAAGTTTATCATTATATTCTTATTTAATATTCTCTTAAAGTCAAGTTTTCAATAAATGAACATGAATTAATTTACTTTGATTAACTAATTTGACCAATGAACATGAATCAATTACTTAATTTTCTATGTCAAGACTGATAACTTTCAAAGGATAAAATAGGAAAAATATATCATTTATGCATTGATGTTGTGAAATAAAAAATATTAAGGAACATATATTTTTAGTAAGAACGATATATAAATAGAAACGGAGAAAATATATTTTTAGCCCCGTGATAAAACTATGATAGATGCATAGAAAATAGGAAGCAAAATTAAATGGCAATAGAGTTTAGCCATAATTATTTAATTGTACGTATATTAACGTTATTGACCCATAATTGTTGCGTATTGCTTTTATTGTGTTATTATGAAAATAATTTGTGCTTGATCGATCTTTTCAGTTAGTCTTTTATCAAATTTTATAAATACCCAAAAGGAATTATATTCAGAAGTAACGTAGGGATCAAAAATAAGTTATTCTTATTACCTAGTTTTTTTCAACCGCAATATAATTCATAATTTCAAAGTTTATTTTTTAAAATAATTATATTCTCTTCACTTCAAAACACTTGTCATGTTTGTTTTTAGAGTCAAATTAATTATACACACTTTGATCCATGCTTTTGAGAAGTATTTTTTTGGTCATATTAATATGAGAAAAGTTGTAACGTATAGTTTATAAATATATCTTTTAATTTTAATGTAATGAATTAATTTAATTCAATTTAGTTCTGAAAATTAATTGATTTGACTCTCAAAAATTAAAATGTACCAATTATTTTAGGATGAAAAATGTAAATATTTTGTAGTTTATAGTTTCTACTTCCTATACTATGTTTTTCGATTTTTTTTTTTTTAAAATAACATATATACATACTATTATTAGAAAATCCCCACCTAAAACTTGGGGGCCTATAGTGGCATGAGACCCCACCATTCAGCTTTGGGCTTTGAATTTATGTGTAGCAAATTATAGGTATAAATTTGTATTTTATGTCATAATATTTCATAATATAAGTTCGAACAAGAAATCACTTTTTGAAATATCTCACTGGACATACAATCAACTGTTAAAGGATAAAAATAAAAATAAAATAAAAGGCGAAACATGCTATTTACCCTACAATAGAAACAACCTTTAACAATATTAAATATGCATATTAACAAAGAGTGTTAAAGTCTTTATCATCATTATTTAATTGTCATTGAATCCAATATCGCTAATATACTTTAAGGATATATATAAAAAGTGCTAATTGCCTCTAAAAAAATATTTAATGGCAACTAAGTTATTACCGTAAATTAAAAGTTGCTAAGGATCATTTTTGATGTAGCGTTACCCACTATAACACTTTATACTTCCAATAATTGTGATTTTAGTTTGTTGCAACTGTCTCACTTGATAGACACACATCTCAATCTCCTTAGTGTAAAAAAGAACTTGCTTTTGAAACAAAAAAATCAAATAAAAGTTTATTTGCATACATCATTTTCTAAACTACTAGAATAGTACCCCCCAAATAAGACAAAAACTCACACACTAAACAAAGGTAAAAGGAGAATCATATAATCCTATAAATACTTGCATGTATTCCTTTAAAATATTGACTATTTTCCTCTTATAAAGCATATGGCTACAACTCATAGAAAACTTGTTTCGTATATGATCATCACATTTTTCCTTGTTATAGATCATACATCTGCCGAAGTAAGTACTCTTTTTGTTTCAGTTTGTACGACACACTTTTTTTTTCCAGTTTGTCCGAAAAAAGCGAATTATATTATTTTGTATTTAAAAATAAATTAACGTTAGTCCTAGATTTCCGATGAAAACGTACAACGAAAAAGGATATATATATGATAGTGTGCATTAGGACTAGATGTAGAATATTGCTTATGGATTCAGATGAACCTAATGACTTTTGCTTAGATATGATTAGGAACGAAGATACTCGAAACAAAGTGGGAGTGGTCTTTGTGGTGGACAGGATGAGAGAAGTGAGGTTGAGATTGTTCAAATATGTGAAAAAAATATGCCCCCCCTAACGAAAAAGTGAGGCCAAAGATGCACCGGGGGAGGTGATTACACAAGACATGATAGTCCTCAGCTTACCAAGTATATGACCATAGAGAAGAGGTATGAAGGGCAGGGATTAAGATAGAATGTTAGTGTACAATTTAGTTTCCCTTACTATTATATTACTATTCTTCTATTATCTCTCAACAATTTTTATTACTACTTGTTGTCTATTTTGCTTCGGTATCATGTTATTGTTGTTGTAACTATTCTTTTCTCTAGTATTTTGAACATGACTTCATCATTACTGTATTTCTTTTTCAAACCTTCTTTGAATTGTTTTACTTGAGCCTAACGTCTTTCAGAAACAACCTCCCTATCTTCACAGGGCAGGGATAAGGTCTACATAGACACTACTCTTTCCAGACCCCACTTATGGGATTACACCGTAAATATTGTTGTTGTTGTGTTGTACAAATATTTAATCTGAATCTAGTAACAAAGATGAGCTATGAGTATGGTGACAATTCAGAACCCATAAACATCAAATTCTAACTCTACCTTCGCATAAATTGGAATAGAGGGACTAGAAACTAAATCATTTGGTCACTAACTTTTTGCATATTTGACTTGAATATACAGTGGTTGAATCATGGTGGTGACATAACAAACAGAAGGTCAGCTCCTGGAGAAATTTTGATCAGCCCAAGAACTATAAACAAGTTGAAATTAAGGTGGAAATTCCTTGCCGGATTCGACATTACAGCAACCCCAGCAGTTGCAAATGGAGTTGTTTACTTCCCATCATGGAATGGAAATCTGTATGCAGTGAATGCACTAACTGGAGGACTTATATGGCAACAGAATCTTACAAGGCTCACTGGGCTGCCCTTCCCCCCATTAAGAACTGTGAATGTGACATTGTCAAGAGCAACACCAGTTGTGGCTAATGATCTTTTACTTGTGGGGATTTATGGACCTGCTGTTGTGATTGCTGTGAAGAGGTTAACTGGAGCACTTGTTTGGTCCACTCAGCTTGATCCAAGGCCTCTGGCTCTTATCACTCAATCAGGAACAATTCACTTGGGGTTAGTTTTGTGCCCTTCGATATCTGTTACTATCGGTTTGTTTCCTGTACTTTGGTTATCGTCTATTTTGTTGAAGTTATTGTTGTGTAATCTTGAGTCTAGAGTCTATCAGAAACAACCTATCTACATTTGAGATAGGGGTAAGGTTTGTGTTCGCTCTATCCCAGACCCTACTTTGTGGGACTATGGTGGATATGTTGTTGTAGCTGGCTTATTGCTTTATGAATTGATTTCAAGGAATCATAGATATTACTCTCCCCCAGCCCCAATTTATGTAATGATGTTTGACTGGGCACAAAATTCAATCTTTTTGTTCAAATTCCTAGCTTCGCCACAACATAAAGAATAAATTTTAATAGTAGTGCGAAAAAATTTAAAAACATAAAGAACAAATTGAAATTAGCTACAGACACCTTTGCTAATCCAATCTAAATTGTTTGTAGCTAATAATTTTTTCGATAATCCATCAATTTAGCGACGGATATGTTGTTTACATTAAGAATGAATTTTAACGTCTTAGTTTAGTTGCTCAGACTCTTCAAAACAATCACTAGGTGTATCAAATCTTCCAAAACTATGCATCTTTAGAGGATCTGACATAAGTGCAGTAACATTATTGAAGGGTTCGAGCAACATGACATATTAAGCCTAATTAAGTCATGTGCTAGGACACTAAACTTGTCCACAACTTTCTTAACAGTGGATATTATGTGGGAGTATCATCAGTGGAGAATACGGTACCATCAGCAGCACAATGCTGCACATTTAGAGGCAGCCTAGTAAAACTAAATGTTAGAACTGGTGCAATTATATGGCAAACCTATACACTTCCAGATAATGGCGGGCGCCTTGGAGGCTATTCCGGTGCAGCTATATGGGGAAGCAGCCCAGCTATTGACATAGCCAGAGGACATGTCTATGTAGGAACTGGAAATCTTTACTCAGCTCCACCAGAAGTGCTGAAATGCCAAGCAGCACAAAACAATCGAACAACGCCACCAACTGTTCCTGATCAGTGTTTTGGTAAAGATATTCATTTTGATTCAATTCTTGCACTGGATTTGTATTCTGGACAAATTGCGTGGGCTACACAGCTTGGTGGCTACGACGTTTTCACTTTCGCATGTTTGGTTCCTAATAATCCTGATTGCCCACCGGGGCCTAACGTGGATGCTGATTTCGGAGAGGCGCCTATGATGCTAACCATATTTTCAAATGGAAGATTTCGCGATGTTGTGGTGGCTGTGCAGAAAAGTGGCTTTGCTTGGGCGCTTGATCGCAACAACGGAAATATTGTTTGGTTTAAGGTAAAGTCTTACAACTAGAATGTTCATCTTTAAGTACTCTTCACATCATATCTATTAGTATTTTCATTTGTTAACATAAGAAATAAAGTAAATAACTGATTAATTTGTGTGATGTAGAAAGCAGGACCGGGGGGTGCGGAGGGAGGAGGAATATGGGGTGCAGCCACAGATGGACGACGAGTTTACACTAACATAGCGAATGGAAACAGACTTCCTTTCACCCTGGCACCTTCAACTCAAACAACAACAGCTGGTGGATGGGTGGCAATGAATGCAAACACAGGACAAATCCTATGGACCACTGCAAATCCTAGCAACGAAACGTCCCCTGGGCCGGTCACCATAGTTAATGGAGTCCTCTTTGCAGGATCAGTGGCACCTAATGGACCTCTCTATGCCATGGATGCCAGTAATGGAAAAATCTTGTGGACATTTAACACTGGTGCTACTATCTATGGGGGTGCATCAATTAGTTATGGTTGTGTCTTTATTGGCCATGGATATTCAGTTGGTCTAGCTAAGTTGTTCCATCCAACTTGGACCACTGGGACTTCACTCTTTGCCTTTTGCATTGTGTGAAATTAATAGATATTTATGAATTAATGTATTTTCTCTTTCTGATAATAGTTGTGATGATACTAATAAGTTTCCCTACCTAATGATCATGCTTCAAGTTACATTACTTGGAATAAAAACATCAACTTAAAGAAATGGAATATACTAACTTATTTTACTATCAACATAACATATGTTATAACTCATTTTAGTTATCAAGGTGTCATGATCCAAAATCCAAGATCACTATGGAACCTACAGCTACCACATCGGTATGTAATCCAGT
The DNA here is from genome assembly GCA_029582585.1 of Solanum bukasovii. Taxonomy (NCBI): domain Eukaryota; kingdom Viridiplantae; phylum Streptophyta; class Magnoliopsida; order Solanales; family Solanaceae; genus Solanum; species Solanum bukasovii. The sequence continues at coordinate 11,536 of JAJOOI010022553.1, forward strand.
TCCTCAAACACAAATAAAATATCAAGGAAATAATCAGAAGTAATAAAATAGCGGAATTTATGCCGGTCCTCGCAAATTGATTTTGGCATATATTTGGAGCTAGACATTCAACACATTCCTATTCCAGCATATCATATGGGTCCACCAGAGTTGACGGAAACTAAGGAGCAACTTCAAGATTTGCTAAGCAAGGGCTTTATTAGATCAATCGTCTACCCTTGGGGTGTTCCAGTGTTGTTTGTGAAGAAAAATGATAGCACTATGATAATGTGCATTGATTATCGATAGTTGAATAAGGTGACCATCAAGAACAAGTATCTTATACCATGTGTTGATAGTTTTTTATTAGCTTCAAGGTGTTTCTGTGTTTTAGACACTACAACAAATATGATATATAGCTACGAAATTACTAGCTACGACATAAAATTCGTTACTAATTATTTACTTTTAGTGACAAAAATTACTTTTTGTGCTTAAATATATGAGACATATACTTTTAGTGACCAAACATAAAAGTTTGTGATAAAGTTTTGTCTAGGGGTGTTCACGGTTTGGATAAAAACCGATCCAAACCGAAAAACCGAACCAAACTGATAAAATAAAACCAATTTTATTTGGGTTTGATTTGGTTTGGTTTTAGATTTTTGAAAACCGATAGTATTTGGTTTGGTTATGGTTTTATTCAAAAAAACCGAAGAAATAACCGAACCAAACCGATGAATTATATACATATATTTTATTAATATACATACTTAATAGATTGTTTTTATAAACAATTTTAA
>JAJOOI010022554.1:0-13861 GCA_029582585.1 Solanum bukasovii
AGACGGGAGTGAGCACACGACATTTTGTACTATTTCAGTCTCCATCTGTATATATAGACTTGTCTTTTACCTTTCGAGACAGTCCAGTCTCTGTTGTCTACTTTTGGGACTTGTACTCATTTTGTTAGTAGCTCTGTACTAGTGACTTCCAGGTTCTGGGAGGGATCTTTATTTGTATATATGTTTTTGGTTTGCTTCCGCCTGTTTATATTGTTATTTATCTACTCTTATTTAGTTTCTACCCTCAGACCCATTACTTGTTGTTGCGGGTTGCGGGTTACGGGTTGGCTTACCTGCTGGTGGGTTATAGTGGGTGCCATCATGACTTGAGAAATCGGGTCATGACAGATGCGCACTTGGTAGTAGCCTTTTCGGAGGTCCACCTTAGTGAAGTACTTGGAATGCCCAAGTCTATCAAACAAATCTGCAATGAGCGGGATAGGATATTTGTTCTTAATAGTTACCTTATTGAGCGCCCGATAGTCGATGCATAAGCACAGTGATCCATCTTTCTTCTTTTGAAATAAAACCGACGTGCCATAAGGTGCCTTGGATGGACGGATGTGACCATTCTCGAGGAGCTCTTTCAACTGCATCCTTAGCTCCTCTAATTCGGGTAGAGCCATGCGGTAAGGTGTATGTGCGGTTGGTTTGGCTCCAACCTCCAACTCTATCTTGTGATTTACCTCGCGCCTCGGAGGTAGAGTCTTTGATAGCTCGTCTGGCATCACGTCCTTGTTCTCTTCAAGGATCTTCTTTATAATCGGTGGCAAGGACTTCTTGGCACCATTGTCTTATCCCGAACTTGTAATGGTAGTTAGGAACATCGGTTCTCCTTTCTTCAGGCCCTTCACGATCTGTATGGCCGACAAGAGGGCGTGTCTTTCCTTCTTTGATACCTTGACTAGAGGAACCATGCACGACCCTCCCCGCTCCATGACCATGAGTCATTGGAGGTAGGGGTTGATCATCGTATGACATCATTAGAAGAACTCCTATCCAAGAATGATGTTAAAGATATCTGAAGGAGCGATAGTGAAGTTTGTCTTACCTTGCCATTTTTCTAACGTGATGCTTACTCCTAGGGCGACTCCGCACACGGGACTCGGTGGTGCATTGACCGTTTTGAGGCAGGTGTTGCTTGGAACATAGTTTAGCCCTAACCTCTCTGCCGCCATCTTGGTCATGCTGTTTGCTTCGGCCCCGGTGTCTACCATGGCACGAGTTAGTCGTCCATTAATAGAGATGTCTACATATTGCGTGCTAAAATCTCCTGGCTTCTCTGCTTGCTTGGCTATAGCCCCGCATAGTCCAACCATGCCCAACTGCGTTGTGCCCACGTCCTGCCCTTGCTCTTGTGCGTCATTCTTCTTTCGCTCGCGTAGGATAGCACCAAGGTTCTTTGTCTCTGGCACCTGGCATAGTCGTGCAGTCCTCCTCATTTGTAGCAACCATCTCCCTTGGTGGTTTGTGCCTTCTTCTCCGTGTAGTTCTGGCGCCCAAATTGCTTACTGTCCGGCTTGTGAGAGTCGTGCTGCCTAGAGTGTGCTTGCTGCTCCTTGCCTCGGCCATGATCTTCCCCACCTTTGGCATGACTACTTCTTTCATCCTTGCAATTTGCCTTGTCATGCCGTTCATGCTTAAAGTCGGTTAAGGACTCAACTTGCGTGATGGCTTCATCAATGGTCTTGACTTGTCGCCGCTCCAACTCCGTCTTGGCCCAATTTTGCAATCCATCCATGAAATGGAACATCATGTCTTCGTCTGTGAGGTTGGGAATCTGAATTGTTAGAGTTGTGAACTTTTTCACGTATGCCTGAATGCTTCCTGTTTGTTTTAGTTCCCTAAACTTGCGTTTAACCTTATATATGATGTTGTTAGGGAAGAAGGCTTTCTTGAACTCCTCGCGGAATTGCTCCCACGTGTTGATGGTGCACGTCTCCTTCCCTATATCGGCTTCCTTGCGCCTCCACCATAGCATGGCCATCTCCGAAAGATACAACACAACAGTGTTGATCTTGTTCTCGTCACTCTTTACCCGACTACACTTGAAGTAATTCTCCAAGTGCCACAAGAAGTTTTCCACCTCTTGAGTGTCACAGACGACTTTAAATATATGTGGCTTAGGAGCCTCGACCCTAGCCTCCCTATCACGATCGAGTGACATCGATCCTCCAGCTTCTGCACTTTCCTTGAATGCCTTCATGGTTTCAATTGTGTTTAACGCTTCCATGAGCCGGCACTCCAAGGAAGTGATGGCCTTATTTATCTCGAACTCAGCCCATTGGCGTCCCTTCAACTCCTTACGGATGTTTTCGATCTCCTCAAGGGTGAAGTCTTCAAGAGTTTTGAACTTGCCGTCGGCCACATTCATGCGCCGGCCTAATATCTCCATGTCCTGCCTCACCGCTTCAACCCTTGGGACCCATTATTCTCCAGCAGTGACATCAATGGCCTCCTCGCCAAGTTCCTCATCACTTGCTTCGGTGGTCAAAGGTGGATGAGATGTTAGCGCCTCACTCGGTGTGGGGTCGAGCAGCATTTCCTCATTATTTTTTTGGTGCTTCTTTCCCTTGTGGTTTTTCTTTCCACTATCCAAACGGACGTTGGTGGTGCTAGCGGCGTTCATGTCTCCTTCGTTAGCCATTCCCTTAGTATCAAACCTAGCTCTGATACCACGTTGTCACAGACTTAGATTTTTCGCTAAAGCTCCGAGCGGCGCTTGACAACTTACTCACTACTCTTGCAAGATCTTGTAAGCTCAAGCAAGCCTTTAAGACTAAGATCGCTAAGAGAATGTAAATAAAGACTTAGAAAGAACAAAAGAGCTTTTAGAAGAAAGCTTTCGTATTTGCTTGGAAGAATGTTTTACAAGTTGAGTGATGCCTTGCAAATGAATGACACATTTATTTATACTACCACCTAAGGGCTAAAGTGTAATTTAAATTACTTTACAAGTCCCTAAGATAATTACACAATGGTCCCTTTTCTAGAGAATTCTACATTGTCTAGGACCTTCCGTAGCCTTCTTGAAAAGTCTAAGGGATTCTAGAGTTCTCCGCAAGCCTCTTCTCAACTCTAGAATCTTCTGCCCCTATCCGGATGCGAAATCTGACTGGCAAAGTGGCGGGACATCACACTATAGTTGCTAGAAAAATCTCCACCACTAGATGCCTTATTCTTATCTCTAGTACTAGTAAGAATAAGAACGAAAAAAATGTCTTATTTAAAACTAAATACTGATAAATTCATCTACAAGAATGATTTCTCTTTTAACAAATAAAAAGAATATTTTAAAAAATATAGAGTAAACATATTCGTGATATGATAGGTCTCTTTTAACGCCCTAATAAGCTGTGTAGAAATTTATCATTTCAAGCTCTTTTATTTTCGAGTCCCCACCCATAATAAGTATCCTTTCTCTCTTGCTTCAATTATTCAATAGAGAAAGTAATGAATTGCTTCAATTTATCATTGTCTTCTTGTTTGAATGAAAAATCTTACTTTTGGAAAAGAGAAAAAATGACAGTTTTGCTACAGATTGTACCACTAGCAAAAGAGACAAAAATCACTCATAATTTTTGATTGCAAATTACACATAAAGTGTCGTTTAGTAGTTGGTTAAAATTATACAAATATTAGTAATATATAAATTTTCCATTATAAAATTTATGTATTATTATATGCAAAGTATTTTCTCTAACATCTCGTGCCAAACAACTTTAAATCCTCTCCTTCCCAACCACCATGACCCCCCCCCCCAATCCCACTCTTTTCCCATTAGGGATGGCAAATGGGGTGGGACGATTGTGGTTGTGGGGAAAATTTGCGTAAACCCGCATGGATTTCAACCCACATCGCTTCAAATAACACAATTTGTTGTTTTCACACCTTGCATGAACCTGTCCTGTATTACTATCATTTGTCATGTTTTTCAGTCTCTATTTTTTTTTTCCTCTTAGTCTTTCGAGTTAAATTAAAAAAATGAAAAGGCACGTGATTCCAATTTTTTTTAGTTAATCCAAATGATATATATATTTTTTTAAAAAGACATGCTATCGAGTACAAAGAGAGGAGAAAAAAAATGCTTTTAATTATAATAAGATGGTTCAATTTAAACTTAGCAATTCTATAACCTGTAACCGATTTCCATATATTTTCTTAAAAAATTATTCGAACCCACGCCGCTCCATTATCACCCCTACCTCCCATTAATTTTTATTAGGTTTGGTTGTACAATTAAGAGTAAGTTTCTCAGGTAAGTTGGATTGATAACAATTGAACTTAATCAATTTCTTTTGGCACAACTTGTCGTGTCTTGGTCCCATGCTTTAGTCCTTTTCCACTACATTATAATAACCCAACAACAAATATAGAATAGAGCACATGGTTGCCGAACATATATATTAACTCCGTTCAATTCAAGTTTTCTATTTATTTGAGCACAAAGTTTAAAAAATAAAAAGAGACTTCTGAAATTTATGATTAAATTAAAATTGTGTAGTTTTTCAAATTTTTTGGTCACTTACAAGGTAGAATGTAGGAATTGGAAAATTTATTAAATATAAAAAGTAAAACTCTTTTCGAGACGTATTAAAAAAGACAAGTAAAACACTTATCAAAATCGAAGAAGTATATAAGTTTGAAGTTTGAACAATTTATTTTGTTGAATCTTTACTTAATAATCCTACTGAGTTAAAATATTCAACGTTTGTAGCTTCTGCTAACACATTATTACTATAGCAATTATATGCACCTATTATTATCTCCAAAAATAGGTATTATAATGTTAATGTGCTTCTTCAAGGAACTCTGCCACTAAACATTGAGCTTCAATACACGGCAAAGACAACTTGGTGCACAAAATATTCCACGTTAGTATGGACCGAGAAAAGGGTGCACCTCAAGTACTTAATAAAAAAATTAGTATATGTTTTTTCACGACTTGAATCTATTACCTATAAGTTACATGCCAACATATTCATGATATGATAGTCCCTTTTAGCACTATTACTAAAATGAGTTGTGTAGAAATTTAGTAAGTAGAAAATGTAAGGAAGAAAGTGTGATGATTTACCAGAATGTAAAGTATCATTTAAACAAGGGATCCAATTATGTTAAATTCAAAATTCCTAAATAATAATATTTTCAAGAATGATAATTTTTTTTTTCTTTTCTTTTTAAAAAAGGAAAAGAACTTTTCAAAAATGTCAAGAGAACATATTTATGATATGGTATGTCCTTTTTAACACTGTAATGAACTGTGTAGAAATTTATCATTTTCAGCTCTTTTATTTTTGAGTTCCCCACCTAGACCCCCCTTTCTACACCCCTAATAAATTACCATTCCTCTCTTGCTTCAATTATTGAATTGAGAAAGTAATGAATTGCTTCAATTTATCATTGTCTTCTTGTTGTTTGAAAAGTACTATTCCTTTTGTTTAAAAAAGAATTACCTCATTTCCTTTTTAGTCCGTTTAAAAAAGAATGACGCCTTTCCTTTTTTGACAATATTTTAACTTCAACTTTTCACATGACATGTTTCAGGCCACAAGATTAAAGAACATTTTGGTATATTTGACATAACTTTAATTTAGAAACACAAGATTAAAAAATCTTCTTTCTTTTCTTAAAATCCGTTCCAAGTCACACTAGGTTATTCTTTTTGAAAGAAAATATCATACCCCCCCCCCCCAATGAATGCTAGTTGTAGATTGTATGAGTAAATGACATAAATGGTCCCTCAACGGATTTAGTCCTTTAACTATTCAAAAATTTGTCATCTTTGGTCCCTTAACTATACACTTACCGGTTTTAGTCCCTTAACTATAAATTTACCGATCTTAGTCCTTTAAGTATTCACAAACTTATCAAGTTTGGTCTTTGTCCATTTTTTAAATACAAATAGCTTTGGTTTTTAATATGCACCATCCTAAACTTTGAAAGTTTTTGTTCGAGAAACTTATCATGCATCATGCTAATCAATGCGAATTTTATTTAATTTACTCAAATTTCTTTACGTAAAATAAAATGAATAGAATAATAAAATTGATCTATTTAAAAAAAAAGTTTAAAAAATTGCAAATCTACCATTTTATAAATTATCATTTCTGAAAAATTAAACAAATTCTGTTAAATGAAATCGTTGGAGTACAAACTTTGGATTTAACGGATAATAACTTTTTTCTTTTTATAATAAAGTTTAACATATTCAAGTCATTTGTAACAATAATATGCTTTCATTTTATCCTCTGTTGAATAAAATTATGACTTATATTTTCTTTCCTCGTGAACTTTATTTTAAATCGTTGACGTTAAGGTTCTTCACGTAAGGTTAATTTGAAGAAAAAGTAACGGAGAGAGAACCAACATAAAAAGTTGCTAAAGGATTTTTCTCGAGGCATAGATTCTGTTAATATAAACCTAAGCTATTTGTATTAAAAAAAATGGACAAAGACCAAACTTGATAAGTTTTTGAATACTTAAAGGACTAAAATCGGTAAGTTTATAGTTAAGGGACTAAAATCGATAAGTGTATAGTTAAGGAATCAAAACAGACAAGTTTTTGAATAGTTGAAGGACTAAATCCGTTAAGTATATAATTCAGGGACCATTTAGATATACTCCTATAGTTGAGGGACTATTTATGTCATTTTATCTAGATTGTACCAATTATACATATTGGGGTAGGTTTGTGGAATAAGTTGATTGATGACAATTAAGTTTTATCATTTACTTTTGACACAACTTGTGCTGTCTTGGTCCTATGCGTTAGTCCTTTTCCACTACATTACATTAAACTAACAATAATATATAGAATAGAGCACATGGTTGCAGAACAGATGTACTAACTCCGATTAATTTAAGTGTTTTAGTTTGTTTGAGCACAAAGTTTAAAAAATATAAAGAGATTTTTGAAATTTATGATTAAATTAAAGATGTGTGTAGTTTTTCAAATTTTGTATTCTTAAACTTACAAGGTAGAATGTAGGAATTGGAAAACTTATTAAATATAAAAAGAAATACTCTTTTTAAGACATATAAAAATAAAATAAAATAAGACACTTAAATCGAGACTAAGTATATAAGTTCTAACATAAATGTTGTTGAATCTTTACTTAATAATCCTACTGAGTTAAAATAATGAACATTTGTAGCTTCTACTAACACACTATTACTATACCGTAATAATTATACATGCCTATTCTTATCTCCAAAAACACGTATTAGAAATGTTAATGTGCTTCTTCAAAGAATTCTGCCACTAAACATTGAGTTTCAATACACAGTTGATAAGGCAAGGGTAGCTCTGGATACGCAAAATATTTCACATTAGTATGATTCAAGAAAAAGATGCACCTCAAGCACTTAATAAAAATATTTATATCTATTTTTCACGGTTCAAATTTATGACCTATAAATTATTCGAAGACAAAATTCACCGTAACTTCAACATATTCATGATATGGTAGTCTCTTTTAGCACCGTAAGTAAAATGAGTTTAGAAATTTATCATTTTGAACTCTTTTATTTTTGAAGGGCCCTTTTATCAATAATTTTCCAGCTTTCGGAGATAATTTAGAGACCCTTGATGAGCATGTGGTAGCAATGAATTTCAGCCAAAAGGGGCCCTAGCAGAGGGGACAAGGCTGCCTTAAGTTAAGGAACACTCCACCATGTCCCACCTAATCTTTGACTTTGTAAAATACACCCTTTTAGTCTTTTCTTTTGGGAACTTGTCCCATCACGTTTTTAGCTTTGTTTTTACAGCTTTTAACATATATTTGTAAAGGTTCACTTGTAAGGAGAACACTTGGAAAAATATCAAAGAAAATTGGCACTTGCCTCCCAAAGCTTGCTCTCTTTTATTGCATTCTATTTGGCTGTTTGTTGTGGACTGTTAGGGACGTTTTAGCTGCTGCACTTTAGTGCGTATTTGTGTTAGGACTGAGCTTACGAGGAGCTGTGCAAGCCCTCCTTCGCTGTCCCACGAGACCTTAGAAAATAGGCCCGTGACACTTTGTCTTCTTATTGAGTGAAAAGTCTTTGCTTTCTTTTTCTCTCTGGCATTGTACCAAATGACTAGTAAGTGTCTTAAATAGGAATTACTCTATCTTAACAAAATCTCTACCATAATTAGGTTTTATTTTATCCTTAATTGCTAAAACAATAAACACTAGTATGATATATGAAAGATGTGATGCTCAAAATTACTATTGTCTACTTATATTTTAATTCAGTAGGATTATTAAGTAAATATTGAACAAAATAAATTTGTTAAAATTTACATAGCAAAACAAGTCAACGGATGTATATGCATCCTCACATAAACGTGTGGGGTCCACCTGTGTACAACCCCCAAGTACCTTCAATTATTCAATTGAGAAGGTAATGAATAGGAACTTCTTGTTTGCAAATTTACTAGCAAAAGAGAGAGATTGAGAGATATCAGTGATCGTTATTGTTTGGAAATTACTCTTAGCATTCAACAGGTAAAGTAAAGTTGTTAGTAGTTGAAGATTGAAAAATTTATCTTGTCAAAATTCTTAAAAAAATCATTTTGTGTTTCCTTGTTTTTGCTTTTCAGATTTCAGAAATGGAGATTGGCTTAGCAGTTGGTGGTGCATTTCTCTCTTCAGCTTTGAATGTTCTCTTTGATAGGCTCGCTCCTGAGGGTGATCTGCTCAAAATGTTTCGGAAGCGTAAGAATGATGTTCAGCTCTTAAACAAGCTGAAATCGACTTTGCTTGGTCTTCAAGCTGTGCTAAGTGATGCAGAGAATAAGCAAGCATCAAATCAATATGTGAGAGAGTGGCTTAATAAGCTTCGAGTTGCTGTGGACTCTGCTGAAAACTTGATTGAACAAGTCAATTATGAAGCATTGAAGCTTAAGGTGGAAGGTAAGCATCAAAATCTTGCAGAAACACTATTGAAAAATTGGAGATTTTGCAACCTGTGCTTGGGTGATGATTCTTTTCTTAAAATAAATGACGAGTTGGAAATGAGTATTGAAACATTGCAGAATTTGCAAAAGCAAATTAGTGACCTTGGCTTACAGGAACGTTTTGGTTCGACTAAACCACTAACTAGAACTACAACTTGTTTGGTTGATGAATCTGGTATCTTTGGTTTACACAAGGAAAAGAAGGATATGATTGACCGTTTATTGTCTGAAGATGCAAGTGGACGAAACCTGACTGTAGTTCCTATTGTTGGAATTGGCGGCTTGGGTAAGACAACACTAGCGAAAGTGGTTTACAATGATGAGAAGGTGAAGAACCATTTTGGTTTGAGAGCTTGGTATTGTGTTTCTGAGCCATATGATGCTTTGAGAATAACGAAAGGGTTACTTCAAGAAATTGGCTCTGTCTAGTGAAGACTCTTGGGCTTTATTCAAACGACATTCACTAGAAAATAGTGATCATCCAGAACTTGAAGAGGTTGGGAAAGAAATTGCAGTCAAGTGCAAAGGGTTGCCTTTAGCTCTAAAGACAGTTGCTGGTACTTTACGCGGCAAATCAGAGGTAGATGAGTGGAGAAACATTTTAAGAAGTGAAATATGGGACCAGCGTTGTTTGAATGGTATATTGCCAGAGTTGAGGTTGAGCTACAATGATCTTCCTCCAGATTTGAAGCGATGTTTTGCTTTTTGTGCAATATATCCCAAAGATTATGAATTCTGCAAAGACCAAGCTATTTACCTGTGGATTGCTAATGGTCTTGTAAAGCAGTTTTGTTTAGGTAACGAATACTTTGACGAGTTGAGATCAAGATCATTGTTCGAACGGGTCCCAGAGTCTGAAAGGCAATCGGAGAGATTCATAATGCATGACCTTATCAATGATTTGGCCCAAACTGCATCTTCAAAACTTTGTATTAGGTTGGAAGAGAACGAAGGATCTGATGATATGTTGGAACAAAGTCAGCACATGTCCTATTCTGTGGGAGCAGAAGGTGACTTTGAGAAATTGAAACTACTCTCCAAATCAGAGCAGCTGAGGACATTGCTTCCAACCAGTTACTTTGGTTGGGTAAGCAAGAGGGTGTTGCATAACATACTGCCAAGACTGACATCCTTAAGGGCATTATCATTGTCTCATTACCAAATTAAGGAGTTTCCAAATGACTTGTTTATCAAATTAAAGCTCCTCAGATTTTTGGACCTTTCTGAAACAGAGATTGAAAAGTTGCCAGATTCCATTTGTGCATTGTATAACTTGGAGACACTTCTCTTGTCATCTTGTTATTATCTTAAGGAGCTACCGCTGCAGATGGAGAAGTTGATCAACTTGCATCACCTCGACATAACCAACACTCGTCGCTTGAAGATGCTGCTACATCTGAGCAAGTTGAAAAGCCTCCAAGTCCTAGTGGGAGCTGAGCTTCTTGTAGGTGGTAGCAGTGGTTGGAGAATGGAAGATTTGGGTGAAGTACATAACTTGTATGGATCTCTATCAGTTTTAGAGTTGCAAAATGTGGTTGATAAAAGGGAAGCTCTCAAGGCAAAGATAAGGGAGAAGAATCATGTTGACAAGTTATTATTGAAGTGGAGTGAAAGTAGTACTGCCGCCGCCGATTCTCAAACTGAAAGAGAGATACTTGATGAGCTACACCCACACACAAATATTAAACAACTCCAAATCACCGGATATAGAGGGACAAAAATTTCAAATTGGCTAGCTGATCCTTTGTTTCTTAAGCTTGTACAATTGTCTCTTAGCAACTGCAAGGACTGTGATTCTTTGCCAGCACTAGGACAGCTTCCTTCTTTGAGATTCCTTTACATTGGAGGGATGCATGGAATAAAAGAGGTGACGGAAGAATTCTATGGTAATTCATCCTCCAAAAAGCCTTTTAACTCTCTTGAGAAGCTTGAATTTGCAGATATGCCAGAGTGGAAGCAATGGCACGTACTAGGAAGTGGAGAGTTCCCTTTACTTGAGTACCTTTCAATTCATAAATGTCCGAAGTTGATGGGGAAGTTGCCTGAAAATCTTTGTTCTCTGACAAAATTAAGAATTTCAGAGACATCTCTTTTTGATGAAGCTCAAATGTTTAGATCCCAATTTGAGGGAATGAAGCAGATTGTTGAATTATATATTCATGATTGTAACTCTCTTACCTCCTTACCTTTTAGCATACTTAGCATACTGCCCAGTTCCTTGAAGAGAATAACCATATCTGATTGTCAGAGATTGAAATTGGAGGAGCCAGTTGCTTATTGTAACATGTTTCTCGAGGAATTGACACTGCGAAATTGTGATTGTATAGATGAGTTTCTCCCAAAAGCACGCAAATTGTCTATTTGGAGTTGCCAGAACGTTACTAGGTTTTTGATTCCTACTGCCACTGAAAGTCTCCGTATTTATAGTTGTAAGAATCTTGAAATACTTTCGGTGGCAGTTGAGTCTGCGATGACGTCTTTGGATATTTCGTATTGTGAGAAGCTCAAGTGTCTGCCAGAAATAGAGCTCTTCAATTTACAAGTCCTTAAGATCAGTGATTGTATGAAACTAGTGAACGGCCGAAAGGAGTGGTGTTTACTGAGACTCCCCTGTCTCACTGAGTTAGAGATCAGACATGATGGCAGTGATGAAGAGATCCAACATTGGGAGTTGCCTTGCTCTATTCAAAGGCTTTCCATATCCAATCTGAAAACATTGAGCAGCCAAGTTCTCAAAAGCCTCACCTCTCTTCAATATCTATATATTGCTGATTTACCTCAAATTCAGTCACTGCTGGAACAAGGTGGGCTTCCCTCCTCTCTTTCTCATCTAAATGTATGTGACCATGATGAGCTCCATTCACTACATCTTTGCCACCTCACTTCACTTCTACGTCTACACTTCTGGAAATGCCATAATCTCCAATCACTCTCCGAATTTGCACTGCCCTCCTCCCTCTCTGTGCTGACGATCGAGAATTGCCCTGAACTCCAATCACTCTCCAAATTTGCACTGCCCTCCTCCCTCTCTGTGCTGACGATCGAGAATTGCCCTGAACTCCAATCACTCTCCGAATTTGCACTGCCCTCCTCCCTCTCTGAGCTGACCATCATGGATTGCCCTGAACTCCAATCACTCTCCGAATTTGCACTGCCCTCCTCCCTCTCTGAGCTGACCATCATGGATTGCCCTGAACTCCTATCACTCTCTGAATTTGCACTGCCCTCCTCCCTCTCTGAGCTGACCATCATGGATTGCCATAATCTCCAATCCCTTCCAGTAAAAGGGATGCCCTCTTCCCTCTCTAAACTATCTATTTCAAAATGTCCATTGCTCACACCACTACTAGAATTTGACAAGGGGAAATACTGGCCAAATATTGCTCAAATTCCCTTCATACATATCGATGGGAAATGCATGTGATGATTAAAACAAATGGTGCTCCCACTGATGTAAGTTATTCTTTTCCCTCAGAAACTTGTTATTTTTGTTTTCTTCACTTTTCTTTTTTGCTAATTTTTTTCCTTTTCTTTTTTTATATCCTGTTGAGCAGTGTGGAATGTCTTTTGCTCAATCCACACCGAAAATTGCTCATACTTCCACCATAAATGTTGATTGGGAGAACCTGTAATGATTATCACGAGTGGTGCTCCGATAGATGTAAGTTATTCTATTTCCTTAGTATTTTTCTATTTTTGGTTAAATTCTTTTTCTTTGTTACATCTTTTTGACCAGTGTGTAGCATCTATTGCTTCCGTGAAGTCGAGGAAATAGCTATAGATCAGGATAAACTCTTTATATTTGCATTGAGACATTGTAAAAGAAAATCATCATATCATCATATCATCATCATCATCATATATTATTATAAGTGAGAAGCTCCAAAGTGAAAAGTTGAATTACCATTTTACCCTTATACTAAATGAAAATGTTATAAAATATTTAATTAAATTCATTTAATATAATTAATTAAACATTTTAATCTTGAAATAAAGAAATACTCCTTTAATAATTTGTGCAAAAAATTGTAAATATACGTTTAAATAAATGCTAAATGTCATATTGAGTACAATACCATGAATCAACCATAATTATATGCTTCTCCACATATCAATTACTAATTTCAGGAAGTCATTAGAAGTCATTTATATATGCAGCGCGTCTTAACAATTTCAGAATTGATTCTTCATATTCTTATATGTGTATTAGTACATTATCTTTTACAATTCCGTAAGTGTATATATATATATATATATATATATATATATATATTATCTAATTAAATCAAACATTTAATTAAATATCTAATTAAAAAATATTATTTTGCGCACCTTAGGTAAAAGTTAAATAAAATTCAATTAATTAATTTTTCAATTACATAAATTGAACGGGATTTGGAAGTGGAAAAGTGGTACTTTAATGCTCAGACAAACGTATCCAAAGAATTCACATAATACATGATTAATTGCTTTAAATTAACACACATGTATTACTTTACCTAACTTTTACAATTCCTATAATTTGTCTTTTCATTTTCTTTGACTTGACTTATCAAATTCTAACACTTCTAAATTAGTAATCAATCTTTGTTAATATAACAATCAGTAGAATTTGAATAGTTCATTAAGTATTTAAGTGTAGGTTAATAAATACATATTATGTTAAACGGAATTTCAAAGAACATAAAAAAAAAACACTATATAAAGGTAACAAATGATTTCCATTTCCTTCCAGTTTTGTTTCTTTAGTTGAGTAAAAAAAATCTGGCCTTCCTTCTCATTTTCTTTCTATTCCTTTAAATTTTTCCTTTTGCATGATATAAAGAAAATGGGAGATGGAGAAACATGTAGAGTTGATACATGTTGGAATTGAATAATTGTCATATCAATTTACATGTAACATTCAACATTCATTGG
>JAJOOI010022555.1:0-14491 GCA_029582585.1 Solanum bukasovii
GTCCGGGTACCCAGAGAAAATTTGTTAAATTCAGTGGCGGATGTTTCTCCAGATGGGAAATATCTTACTGCTATCAAGGATCCTGACCAGGTAAACTTGATTCGTTTAAGGCAATGATTCCCAATTATTTTGTTGTGCTTAATTAATGCAAGTCTTTTCTAAGGAAGCATAATAAGGATAATTTTTATCTATTAGTGGTTCTTTACGGTAGGCCGGGGAAAACAGCCTCTGGTAGAAATGCAAGGTAAGACTGCGTACAATAGGCCCTTGTGGTCGGGCCCTTCCCCAGACCCTGTGCATAGCAGGAGCTTTTGTACCGGGGCTGCCCTTTTTCTAGTGATTCTTTACGATCATAGGAGATTGTTAAAATTTTGACAGTTCGTCAAGAAACATTGCTGAGGATAATGCTAACTGGATTTTGACAATTTGTTCCCAGAGATTTGCAGCATTTTTGTCCCCTTTGACATCTGGCCGTGTGACAATTGCAGCTAGTGCAGTTTACTCCGCAAAGGTATGACAAGCAACAGTTGCTTCTACACACGTATTTTATTTACCACTCATAGTATTTTTGTGGCATCTCATTTTTCTGTTCGTGATGCTTTGTCAGATTGGTTTAGCAACTGCGATAAGATACTCGCTGACAAGAAGAGCGTTTTCAGTTACTCCTAATGGACCAGAGGTTCTTATACTTGATTACCCAAGTCATCAACGGCGACTTCTTCCTCTTCTTGCAAAAACGTAAACGCTCACTGAAATGCACTATATGTTATTCTACCATGCATTCTTTCCTTCATCCTCTTTGTATTATTATTCTTTGTTTATGATTTCCCCCCTTTATTTTGTTTCTTTCGACTGTGATACATTGATAAAATAACCAAAAACTTTTGTTGTTTTCTCTTTTAAATTGAAGTATGTTTAGCCTTTCAAATGTCCATTTTGTCGCTTCGTAGTTAACTTTCTGGCTGTAAGTATGTATAGAAACTCTTCTATGCCTGCTAGTTGAAACTTGTTTTTATAATAAATAAGCCTTTTGAGAATGTGTTCCAATTTTTTTCCTATACTAATTTGTCATGTTTTTCTTGTAGTATGTTGTCAGAGTCACTTAAGGTAGATCAACACCTCCCACTTCCTCAGGGCCAATTGTTTTCTATTTTCAGCTACTGTACTTCTGCAATGTTATCATTATTTTTTTTTCTATCTTCAGCTACTGTACTTCTACAATCTTATCATCATTTGTTAAAACCTACCATGCAGTCTGCCATTTTGGCACTCATCTACATATCATAAATTGTCAGCTATGTCCGTATAATTTTATGGTCTCCCCAGTTAATTGACCCAACTGTGGCTCTTCGCAGATATGCTATGAGCTTTGCTGCTAACCACTTGAAAATGATGTACGTCAAGAGGACACCTGAGATGAACAAAGTTATTCATGTTGTTTCAAGTGCATTCAAAGCTACTGCAAGTTGGCATAACATGCGAACCCTTCAGGTAGTATGCACAGGAAGAACTTGGATTATTAACGATTAGCTTTCTTCCGAACTATATAAAATTCTTTAAATATTGAATCAGGAATGTCGTGAAGCCTGTGGAGGCCAAGGGTTTAAGACTGAAAATAGGATTGGCCAGCTAAAAGGTGAATATGACGTGCAGTCTACTTTTGAGGGTGACAACAATGTTCTTATGCAACAGGTATGGTAAAAAGAAGCTATTTTTTTACGAAGTATAGTACATATGTAGGTCATTGATTAGGGTAGAAGGTTAGTAGACAACTGATGTTTTCACACTTCATGTGGGAGAGATAGGGGGTTAGCCTCCTTCTCTCTTTATAAGGATATTAGTAGTATTATTTAGTAGTCGCATAGTCTCTTATTTTTCGATGTGTATTAGTATCTGTTTGCTGCATTTAGTCTGTACCTTGCTATTTTACTGTCATATTTTTCTTGCAATCCTGCTTCAAAAACTTCCCTTTTGAGCCGATGGTCTATCGGAAATAACCTTTCTACCCCACAGAGGTAGAGGTAAGGTCTGCATACATCCTACCCTCCCAAACCCCACTTGTGGGATTACACTGGATAGGTTTTTGTAGTACATGTGTAGTTTCTTCTGACTCGGATAAAAATGAAACAGTAATGTTTTCTTCCGTGATTCTTTTTGTAAAAAGAAATTGTAACACTCTCAAGAGCATGCATGGTTCATTGGGTCGAAAAGTTGATAGGATCATAGATTTTTGCAGCAGCATTAGGTGAAAAGAGATATTTCATTATCTTGTAGCAATAGGAGTCATTCTGCATTAACCTACTCTACACGGCACACACGCGTTATTGATGATCTCTTTGCATAGTCACTAGGTAACTTTGTTGTTCGATGGAAAAATTGTAATGGCAGGTTAGCAAGGCACTTTTTGGGGAATATGTGGCAGCCAAAAAGAGTAAGAAACCGTTCAAAGGATTGGGATTAGAACACATGAACACCTCTCGTCCCGTCATACCTTCACAACTTACAAGTTCTACAATGAGGCAAGCCCAGTTCCAGGTAACAAAGCTTTTGTTTCTTTTTTCATTTTAGATGAATCATTTATCAGGTCAGGAGTTCTGATTGTCTTTATTCCAGAACGACATATTCTGCCTACGGGAACGAGACCTGTTGGAACGTTTTGCTGCTGAAGTTTCGCAATGCCAGGCACAGGGAAAAAGCAAAGAATATGCTTTTACTTTGGTAAGCATACTCTTCGTTTTTATTCTTCTCTTATTCAGCTTGTATTGGGTGCTGGCATATAACAAATCAATGTTTCCCCCTCGACAGAATTATCAGCTTGCTGAAGACCTGGGGAGAGCCTTCTCAGACCGAGCAGTTCTCCATACTTTCCTCGACGCAGAGGCATCAGTGACATCTGGCCCCCTTAAGGTACTGACAAATGTCTTTCAGATCATTTTTATAGTCGTTAGACACAACTATTTAAGTAGAGAGGGGTAGGTGCAGTGGACAAAGTCATGAAACGTCTCACTGCCAGGAAATAATCAGAATGTTTGACCTTTGCATGCGTAATGAGAATATGATAATTGAGTTTTCTAAAGTTGTGTATATTAATATCAAAACCGTGTTATGTTCAACCGCGAATTCTCTTGCAGAACGTTTTGGATCTCGTCAGATCGATGTATGTTCTGGTCACCCTAGAAGAGGATGCTGCATTCCTCCGATACGGATACCTGTCGATGGACAATGCTGCAATTGTGAGAAAAGAAGTTGCAAAGCTATGCAGTGAACTAAGGCCAGATGCACTTTCCTTGGTCAGTTCCTTCGGCTTACCTGACGCCTTCTTGAGCCCGATAGCTTTCAATTGGGTTGAAGCCAATGCTTGGTCTTCTGAACAAAACTAGCTCGTCGTAGATTACGTTACTACATAGATTAAAAAGATATCACAACATGGCTTCTTGTTGCAACTTATGTGCTTGCCATGAATAACCAATAGACTATTTGCCATTGTTCTTTCTCAAAAAATAAGTACATTTCACCTTTTATCTTTAATCATGAAAGGACAGATAGTTTTACTCATAGAAAGTATAGATGCTCTGTCTGTGACTGTGTGTAGATTCTCATTAAGATATCATGACATTTGATCAGGGACGGAGCTATAGTTCTCCTTACGAGTTTGGTAAAACTCTGTTCGTGTGAACCATGTAAATTGTCCTTTCTAGAATCTAGAACTCATAAGTTATAAACTTAAAATCCTAGCTGAGTTGCGTCGGCCTTGTTAATACCATGGAGCAAAATCAGTGAA
Source organism: Solanum bukasovii (assembly GCA_029582585.1). Taxonomy (NCBI): domain Eukaryota; kingdom Viridiplantae; phylum Streptophyta; class Magnoliopsida; order Solanales; family Solanaceae; genus Solanum; species Solanum bukasovii. Next base: position 3,782 of record JAJOOI010022555.1, read on the forward strand.
TTGATGTCTCTGTAGTGGTCATTGCAGTACAACAAATAACAAATAAGATAATTTCATATTTCAGAGCCAATTTATGGCTTAAATATTTGGGGATATTTTTTCCAAATCAATTTATTTTCCTCTAATTCAAGGAAAGTGACTTCTATACATGAAGTAAGGAAAACATTTTTCAAACTCTCTTTCAACCTCCCCATTCTCGATCCGAGACTCGAGTTTTGACTCTTGAACCAGATCTAGTGTCGTATTATTTGTTTAGATTATACTTAATGTTTTTGGAACAATATTATTTTTTTGTACTAGCCAACAACAATAACAACCCAGTGAAATCTCACTAAGTGGGATTCAGGGAGGGTAGAGTGTATGCATACCTTATCATTATCTTGTGGAGGTAGAAAGGTTATTTTCAAAAGACGTTTCAAATTCAAGTAAAAGAAGAAGCATACAGTTAATAAGAAAAGTGTTGTAAAGTCTACAAGAAAGAAACAATAACAACAAAACAATATGATAATCGAAACACAATAAACAATAATATGCAAGACCTACAAGGGAACGTCTAGTACTACGACAGGTACTAACAAGCCTAAACCTTCGCAAGGCAAGACAACACTTTACCCCTACTAATTTTCTCCCCTAATATGCGATCTCCACTCTTTCATATCTAGAGTCATGCCCTTAATAATATGAAGTTACCATGTTATGTCTAATCATCTCTCTTCAATATTTTTTCAGCCTACTTTTACCTCTACGTTTACACCTTACAACAACCTCTTGCACCTCCTCACTAGGACATCAACGTAATGCATCCTCTTCACATGACCATACTATCTCAGTCTTGCTTTCCTCATCTAGTCCACCACGGAGGTCACTCACTCCCTCCTTCTCCCACATAACCTCATTCCTAATCTTGTCGCTCTTAGTACGCAAACATATCCATCTCAACATCCTCATATCCACAACATGCATCTTCTAAGGGTAGCAGATCTTCAGAATTGCTAGTAGGGGCAGGTGTAGTGTTGGAGTTATAGGTTCATTCGAGTCCAGAAACCTTAATTCAAATCATGTATATGTGATTAATATTATTTTTTTTGACTAAATAACTATAAATTTTAAATAATCGATAGAATTTCGAACTCAAACTCACAAAGTTCAAATAAAAGAAAAATTAATCTAATCACATCTCACTCTCAAATTGGTGAGGATGACTATATGAAATATGAATCCTCTGTAGTCATTTTATCTAGTTCTAATCCTCCAATCACAATAAAGTTGTGTCTATTGATACAAGGATCGACTACCTAAATCTTCGCTTCTCAAATAATTAAAAGCAAGACATTTAGAGTTAATATCTTTAATGGTTATTCGGGTTGATGAAATAACATAACAAAATAACGAAAAATGATATCTAGGAATAAATTTCATGGAGACAGAGAAAAAAGAGACTATTAATTTTTGGAAATAAATTAATTATTGCACCTGAAAAACTCTGATTTTGGTGCTCCTTTTGGTAGTTGGGGATTTATTCTGGTAGTTGTATAATTAATTGCATTGTTTTTTAAGTTTTTTTTTTCATTTAGTATTTAGTGTCTGATAACTACACTAAAGTCTGAAGCCCGACTATATCTAGATTTGCATTGCGTATGGCCTTATTCGGGGGGGGGGGGGGGGAACCTAGTTCCTAAAAAAAAAATTTCCATATCCAAGGCTCAAACTCGAGTCTTCTGATTAAATGAGGAGCAACCTTATTCACTACATCACATTTTTTGGTGGTTTATTAAGTATTTTGGGTCACATTGAAATGTCATAATGTGTGTATTTAAGGGTAGTAAAGTTAGTAGGTGAGTTGGTGTTGGTGTTGGCGTGTTGCTGATAAGGGTATTAAAATGTTCTTGAGAAAGTTGATGCAATATAATGTGTCAATGATATAGTTCGATCGATTATTAAATTATATCGTATAATTTTTCAAGTTTATTGTGTATAAATAAATTTAAATTTTTCATAACCATCATGATCATTTTGATTACTCTTCTAATTTGATAAATTTTCAATAAATTTTTTTCTTCAAATAATCTTATCTAAGAGCTAGGCATAGTGTTATTAGAATGTACGATTTCTCATATAAAATAATAATAAACTTTAATATAATTAAAATGCACGATCGTCCTTCGGGATGGCTCAGTTGATTTGGAGGGTGGTTATCCACATGGATGACCCGGGATTGATCTCCCCTCAATGCCTTCTGAGTCGAGTTTGTCGCACAGGGCTTGCCTAGTGCGGTTTACATCCCCTGTGTGGTTTACATGCTATTACACAGTGGGGGGTTTATCCAGTGCGCACAAAGTGCTCACCCGAAGGGCAGAGGTTGTGGCAAAGATTGTAGTGGTTGCGGGTTATCCTGGGGTTCCAAAAAAAAAATGCACGATCCTCTTGAACACGTGCAACTAATATGATTAATCTCCCATCCTTTTTTTATTGAATTAATCGGTCCAGTGAATATTGAATGTATACGAATGAAATTAGGTGTATATGAATGAAATTAGATGGTTTTATTTTTCAATTTTTCTGACTTATTCCTAAGAAACTATCTGTATTATATATTAATTATATCAAGTAGATTCGTTGAGAACTTGTTTATGTAAACTATGCTTCCTTCCAAAAATTAATTGGGATCATTCTGTAATTATTGAATTATGATCAGATACTATTAAATTCAATATTTTTGACGGGCTCGATCAGTGTTTTAAAAGACTCTGTTGGGACTTGTCTCGGGGTTCGTTCTGGGTGGGGCTCTAGCAAAACGCCCCGAGACTCTAGTGTGAGGCTTAGTTCTGTAAAACTTACACCATAAGCGCCCGACTATACGTCCTAAGCACGCCCAACACCCAAATCTCAGGGCTCGCCTAACATATCTTACATAAATTATGTGTTAAAATCTTTAGTTAAAATTGTTGATCCTCATAATTCTTGAATAAATGAATGATACTTAATAATTTTTTAATCTATAGAGATATGAAGATTGAGAGTAACTCAAATTCAAGTTATAGTATTGCATCTTTACTATTTGGTAACACTGTGAAGGTGATTATATATTACGTAACATTTATTTTAAAAATACGTAGCAAAATTTTACATTTTCACTTATTATTGGTCTCATGGTTTTGCCATATGTCTCAAAATTATCATATTTTGTTTAGTTATTTGGAAGTAATTTTATTTTATTCATGCTGGAGTGATGTTTTAAGTATAATACTAGTAAGTTTTATTGATTATTTTCTTTTAGGGGGGTAAATTGTATAGTATGATAGAATTTTTTTTTTTATAGAAATAATGATTCTTTTTATTATTAGAAAGTTAAGATATTAGATTATTTATACCTATATATATTATCATGTTAGAAGTTTTATTTTCTATGAGTTTCTTTTATCACGTTTGTAATTATTTCAAACAGGTGATGTATTTTTATAATTTTGTGTATTATATTACTATACCCTATACTAAGGGCCCGTTTGGCCATAGATTTCCCAAGTAAAATTTGGATTTTTTTTTGGCAAATAGTGTTTGTCCATACAATTTGCCATTATTTGACAAATATTTTTGGCAAATAATCCAAATTTCCAAATACTAGAAAAAACTAGAATTTGAGCCAAATCTCGTTATTTGGGAGCTTTTAAAAATTCAAATTCTACATCAAACTTTTATCCTTTACAAAAACATCCTCTATAATAGTTGTTTGCGCTGTATTACATAATTTTTTACGTGAACATCAAAGCAATGATGGAATATTCAGTGAATATGAAAGTGATGACATGGTTGTTGATGAAAATGACGAACAATCGACTCAGGGTAATAAAGTCAGATCCTTCGTCTACTTCACGATATATGAAATGATGCTTGTTGCACTCACTTCGAACTACCATATTGGACATGGACAACTTACCATCACCATGAGTTGGAGCTTAATTGTTAATAGAAGTCAAATATATCATGATTCATACAATAATATAACACTATCTCAATTATTATTATTATTAGTAGTAGTAGTAATAGTAGTTTCATTCGTACTAAATATATGGGATATGGTCGATAAAATGATCAGAATGATCCTTATAGGATCAGAATATTTTAATCCTTTATTAACAGGTAATTGAAATAGTTTTTAATCTATAAAAAATAATTATTTTAATTTTTTTATATCTATCACGTAATTAAAATAGTCTATAATGTATAACAGTATAGGAATGGAGTGTACATTTTTCTGGCATCCCCTAAAACATCATTTTTGTTCTTACAGCAAAAGACACAACATGAATTGTGATTTTAAAGACAAAAACATGCGTTGATTATTGATATAAGAATTTTCATTAAAGATAGCAAAATGGATTTCTCTTCTTATCATATAAAAGATTCTCAACAGTTTCACTCTTATTTTTCTTTTAATGTTTTTATATGTTTTCATATCGTGAATCCCTAGTTACATTTGATAAAAAATAAAGAGTAACTTACAGAAATGGCTATATTTATATGGTTATTAAAGTTTAATAGTTATAGCCTATAAATATGTTATTTATCAAAAATGACTATAATTTATATCTATTTCTCGTTGTATTTTTGTATATGTTTTTTAGTTTTATACATTGATACAGTTTTAATTATAATGAACTAAATAAGACATTTTCTATTATCATAACGGACTGATCCTTATATTACGTCCATAAAACTCTCAAAGTTTCATTATTAAATTAACAACTAATAATTACCTATTGAAGGCATATCCGAATGGATTCTATTCCTTTTAACGAAAATTGGGACACATCATACTCCATTCTCCAGTTATATATTTTAGAATACTTGTATACATAGATACTTAAATAAATACAAGTTGAACTAGTGATTTGTGAATATAAATATATTTGGATACATAAGTACTCTATTCAATTTAAAAGATTGATTAGGATATACAAATATAATTAGATATATTAATACTTTATTTTTATAAACAAATATTTGAGTTAACACTAAGCCTCAGTATTACATGAAAAAATTGACCAAAAAGAGATTGATGTTTGTTAGTTTTTTCAATTTTTTGTACAACTGAATACTTGTACACTTTGATACCTACATGCACGTTGTATTATTTTTCATTTTACTTGTTTCTAGATTGTCCAATGTATCCATCTTTTATTTAACAACAATGTATTCATATGTATACTATATTAGTATATTCATTTTTTGTTTAACAACAATGTATCCAATTTTCAAATTATTGTGTTCATATGATAAATTGCTATATTTTACCTTGTTTGATAGATTAATACATTATGTTTTTACAAATACTTATATCCTCAATATATTAATACTTTAAGTTTATACAAATATCGCTCTTAGAATCATGCAAAATGATTTTGAATTGAACGAAATTTGGTTGGAAATATAGAAAATATGTATTATGTATAGAGATATTGATCAAAGAGAAAATATTGATGATGGTAACATGGGTAACTGATCACCAAAAAGTGTGCTTAGATATAATTAATTAGACATGTAATATTAACTTTTCTATTTAATTTATTTATATTTATATTAAAGTAATAAAATAATTACTTTTTTCGTACACTAAAAACTACAATTATTATTTGATATATAAACAATTACAATAATCATTTTTTATACATTAAAAATCATTTTGGTACATAGTATACACAACAGACTAAAATAATCTTACCCCCATTAAATATTATTTTAGTCATAAAACAGGCACTACATATAACATATTTGATTATGTAAAAATCTCATTTCCAAATATTATAAGAGCATTGTGATGTCATTTGTGAAATTTTGTGGGACCTTACAAGACGTGTTCAATTTGAATTTGGACTCTAGAAGGTGTGTTCAGTATCAATTAGAATTCTTGGAGGCTACTCAACCCTAAAACATATTCCATGCCTATATAAAGGAGATATACTATATGTCTTAAAAGGCATCTCTAAAATATACCATAAATCATGGGTATTTTTGTAACATCTCGCAACTAGAAAGAACTAGAAGAAGTTTAAAATCTGGAAATAGTTATTTTTGGAAAGTATAAGGAAATCTGGAAAATTTTAAGTAAGTTAAAAGTGAGTTTTTGGTCAACTTCAAACGACCATAACTCCTATCTCAGGAAGAGTTAAGTGTAGTTCCAGATATAGTTGAAAATCTCTTGGAATGATCTTTCCAACGCCGCTAATTTTGGGTGATTCCGAGTTTGGATGAGTGAGTTATGCCCTTTGGAAGTTGGGCTGTTGGAATAAGGAAAGTCCAATCCGGATTTTTAAGGGGTAGTTTGGTCTTTTCCTTACCCAACTTAATTAATTCATTTTTGGTAATATTTTTAGGGGCTAAACTGAATGGGTTCAGTTTACGCTTTTTAAAAATAGAGTTAGGGTTTTTGGAGAAAGAACGCAAGAGAAAAGAGAAGAGGAAAAGCAAGATTCATCATTTCGAAAGGATTTGATCTCAGATTTCTTCAAGGATTTGATCCCACCAGGTATGTGAGTCTCTCATAGCGTTGGGTTCATTCACCCATGCGCCAAACATATTTAATTTAGTGAAATTCGTCCTAGAAGAGTTGGAAAATTGATGTTCTTGACAAATATTCTTGAATTCGAAAGTTGTTAGCGAATTAGGACGAATTCAGAAGTTTATGAGATCCTTACATTGAGTTTAGGGTTGCTTTGAGTTAGTTTCTTGAGTATACATGCTGGGCATCGGGATTTAAAACGAATTTAAGGAAGATAATCGAATTTAGGTGGATTGAGGCTGAAAAAGGAAAAAGTCGAGTAAGGTTCATGAAACAAGTCCGCGTCGCGGACTATTTCCCCCAGTGAACAAAAATCTGCTCCGCGTCGTGGAGAGGACGCAGACTCCACTGTCTCAAGATTTAATTTCGCGAATAATTAATTAGGAACATCTCCGCGTCGCGGACTTATTCCAAGACGGTGATTTCGTAACTTTTCTTAAGTTTAGCCATTCCAAATCATTCCTAAACATCAAGAGACCTTTCCTATCACAAATCATAATCTTTGAATCCATAATTCAAATTCAAGGAAAGTAAAGAGTAAAGTCAAAAGAAGTGAAGAGTCAATAAGAGAAGTTCATTTCAAGTTTTCACAAGTCTTTTACAAACGTTTTAACTTTGTTTAAGACTTAAGTTTTGAAGTTGAGTAAAGAGTAAGAGCAAAGTTCATTTTCTTTAAAATGATATATGGGAACTAAGTATTTCCAAGAGTAAATGTTTTCACATTTGAGATGAGAGGAAACTGAGGTTTTCAAAAGAGTTTTGGACAGCAAAAAGGGAACATTGATTCCAAGAGAGCTTTTTAAGCTAAGTTTGAGCAATTACCTCAAACCAGAGAAGAAATTATTTTAAAAACATATGAGCTAAGTATATTTTGGGAGTAGTATTGAGCACCGATATGGGGACGCGAGTTCATATTAACTCAAGCCCCCATAAACCATGTAGCCATCATGGGCAGAAAAAGGATCATACTTTTTAGATGATTATTTAGTGCGTTTTAGCATAGACTAGTGGATCCACTTAGTAGTTCAAGTTCTATACCGATGGCAAGGTATAGGACGGTCCTTGGCAATGTGAGGTAAAACGTTGTACCATCACTTAAGCTCATAGTGATGGTTGTCGGTTAGAGAATCTCCCACAAAAGTTATATTACTTTCTAAATGAGTAAAGATAAGTTTGTTATTGCTTTATCTTTAACGAACTAAGATTGTTTTAAGTTGTTTTATAAGCTGTAATATATATTACATGTGTTTTATTGCTTTATATTGAGTTGAGTATTCATGAGTTGAGAAAAGCCAGGTAAGTGTTTCTTTCAAAACCTTTATCAAGCCTATGTTTGTTAGCATTCCAACTCGCATACTCGTACATTCAATGTACTAATGCCAGTTGGCTTGCATCGTCTTATGTTGCAGACGCACGTAACCAGGATCAGCATACAGCGCCTCGTTGATCCAGCTTGAGCATTCAGAGTCTGTTGGTGAGCCTCCTTGTATTCCGGACGACTCTTTTATTTGCTTTCTAGTCTTTCAAATGTTAGGATAATCGGGGGTCCTGTCCCGACATCCCTCTTTGTTTTAGAGGCTTCATAGACAGTTAGTAGTTCAATGGTCCTTGCATTATCATTCTTATGTTAAAGACTTGGGTTGCCACTTTTGGCCAAGTTGAATGTTTAATCCTTAAAACGTTCTCATTTATTTTATTATTCAGTTCAGTTAAGTTCATTGATCATTATAGATATGAATATTGTCTTCCGCTAAGTTAAGTATGCTAGGCCAAGGGTTCACTTGGGGACAGTAATGATCTTCGAGTGCCAGTCCCGCCCAGGGTGTAGGCTCGGGGGGTGACAATTTTCTACAGATCAAAATCTCGAATATTCCACAAAAATCATGAAATATTTATATAGAGGTCAAATCTAAATCATCCTAGTTCGAAACTACACCACTAACAGCCCTCAAATCATGGATAAATCTTAGGAGAGTAAAATCAAGGGAGGAACAAACTTGTACTCGCACTATTATCAATAAAATATTCATGTTTCTTCATATTTTATTTGTGTGGTTGATTTATTTTTCATATGTTTAAAATTTGTTGCAAACAAATTGGCACGCCCAGTGGAACCAAATCTACCCTTCATCTCTTCTCTCTTAAATCAAATATGAAAATCTGAAGCTGCGAAGATGGAAGAATGAGTACTTCAAGCCTCGTCTTTGAGTTTCATCAAGTCTATACTCCCACAAGCCTTAAAACATGGGGCATTTGTAGATATTGAAATTTTGTGGGACTCTACAAAACGTGTTCAATTTGAATTTGGACTCTAAAAGGTGTGTTCAGTTTCAATTAGAATTCTTGGAGGCTACTCAACCTTAAACCCTAGTCCATGCCTATATAAAGTGTACTATATTCCCTTATAAGGCATCTGAAAATATCCCATAAATCTTGGGCATTTTCTAAAGATCAAAATCTTGAATATTCCACAAAAGTCATGGAATATTCATATAGAGGTCATAAATCATCCTAGTTCGAGAAATACGGCATTAACGCCCCTCGAATCATGGATAAATCTTGTAGAATCAAGGGAGGTACATAATTGTACCCGCACTATTATCAATAAAATATTCATGTTTCTTCATATTTTATTTGTGTGGTTAATTTTTTTTCCACATTTTTAAAATTTGTTGCAAACAAATTGGCACGCCCTGTGGGACCAAATATTCCATTCATCTCTTCTCTCATAAGTGAAATTTGAAACTCTAAAGTTGCAAAGGTGAAAGAATGAGTACTTCAAGCCTCGTCTTTGAGTTTCACCGAGTCTACACTCCGGCAATCCTTGAAGCAGGGGGGCATTTGTAGACATTGAAATTTTGTTGGACTCTACAAGACATGTTCAATTTGAATTTGGACTATAAAAGGTGTGTTCAGTTTCAATTAGAATTCTTGGAGGCTACTCAACTCTAAACCCTAGTTCATGCCTATATAAATGGTACTATATTCCCTTAAAAGGCATTTCAAAATATCCCATAAATCTTGGGTATTTTCTAAAGATCAAAATCTCGAATATTCCACAAAAGTCATGGAATATTCATATAGAGCACTACAGGAAAAGTGTGAATTATATGGAGATTTTCCTAAGGATTAGTATGAAAATCCGTAGGAAACTTATTTTCCTGCAAATTTTCATACTAATCCCTAGGAAAATCCTCATGTAATTCACCCTTTTTTTGTAGTGGAGGTCAAATATAAATCATACTAGTTCGAAAAATACGCCATTAATGGCCCTCGAATCATGGATAAATATTAGGTGAGTAGAATCAAGAGAGAAATAGAACTGTACCCGCACTATTATCAATAAAATATTCATGTTTCTTCAGATTTTATATGTGTGATTAATTTATTTACCATATGTTTAAAACTAGTTGCATATAGTAAGTATTAATGTTGCTTATGCAACTCAAAATCGTGACCTATAGATTACACAAGACAATTTTGCCTTTCTCCTTCTCAAATACTTTTTTCACTCTTAACCAAATATTCAGTAGTTCAATCTTTGATATGAATTCACTTTTATTAAGAACGTATTATTAGGTTTTTAAATGAAGGAGTGATGGCGATAAGAGCAAAAGATTGTCGGGTATCCATTATCAATTTTTTTTTTCCTTATCCCATCATCATATTCGAACAAATATATGATTGATTGATTGATTTTTTAAACTAATAAAAAAAAACTTGTAAAGGAACTATCATTTTCTTGAAAACACGCTAAGTTTATTTATTTGTTGGTTATTAATTTCTTACATAAATTTGTAAAATGTCATGACATAATTAAATTTCTTAAATATTCCTTTAAAATTGTTATAATTTTTCATTTAAACTTTTCAATCGAGGATATTTCTACGAGACACTTAAATTACTATCGCATCATAACTATTGGAGACTAAAAACTCAATCCCAAAAACAAATTCAATCCTGATTATATCTAGACGAGGATATTGAAAGAAACAAAAAGTTCATATTGTATTATTGGTCATGGGCTCATGGTCCATGTGTCTTTTAACTAAGAAACATACAAAAGTATACACAGCAAATGAGAAGATGAGGTGGAGTGGGGTAGGGGTAGAGGGTGTTTGTCTTTCCTTTTTTTTTTTTTTTTTTTTTTTTTT
>JAJOOI010022556.1:0-10576 GCA_029582585.1 Solanum bukasovii
GAATGTTGGAGTACCGGTTTGGCATTGTGACAAGCTGGTGCAGGCGACCAAGACTCTAGATATCGGCCTGATTCGGGATGAGGCCAATGTAGCTGCACCTCGCAGAGAGCCGCATGTTGAGGTGACACCATTAGGAGCAGACTTGGTTGCTGATGTAGAGCACATGCAGGGTGAGGAGCCTGCCCCTCCAACCACTACTGAGGATGCCCTGGTTTCCCATTCGATGGCCCTCAGTCAGGCCCCTAGCTCTTCCAGAGCCACACCCTCATCATGGTCTGTTACCTTGCCTGTAGCTCGTGTCCAGAAGTTGGAGGCCCAAATGGCTACCCTACTTCAGCTTGTGCGACCTTGGATGTAGCGTGCGATAGAGGAGTCCGAGGCTAGGATCGAGCAGCGGGTGGAGCACATGATGGACTAGAAGGTCCAGGCCGTTCATAAGCACCTAGATGTCTTTGAGTTGGGAGTCCTAGAGAGGTCGGCCCCGACTGTTGATGTGACCATTCTCCAGAAGAAGATAGAGAACCTCCGTGCTGATATCACTGGACTTCTTGTGCCGCCAGAGACTGAGCCTGAGTCTTCCCCTACGGCACCGGTTGATGATACTGTGGTGAGTTCCTTATTCAGCGATGACATGCTACCACCAGATTCTTCCTGTGCTGCTAGAAAGCGCCCTCACTCCGGTCGTACTTGTGACATTGCTGAGACTGAGAGAGCAAAGAAGAGGGACCGCCAGCCGTACGAGGTGGCTCGACGGGCTTCCATAGTTGATGAGGAGATGAGACAACAGCGAGCCTGGGAGATAGGTACAAGCCAATCTAGCGGTGTGAGAACTACTGATGGTGCGGTGAGAGTTGATGAGAGCACTACTGAGGGTGCTGAAAGAGTAGATGGGAGCGATAATGATGGCGTTCCACATGTTGATCCAGCAAGCTCCGGGAAACCGGACCCACCTGTTTCTTGAATGGTCTTCGGCACATATACACCACATGTTTGCTTCACCCGATCCTTTGCTTTTAAATTTTTGTGCATTGGGGAAAATTGCACTTTATTTTGTTGGGGGTGGGGTAAATGGATTGTGAGTGATAGGGTGAAGTCTGAGTAACCCAACTCATAATCCTCTCTTAGGGTTTTCTTGCTTGTGTTCTTTTCCCCCAAGAGACTATTTAATTTCTGTTGAACCGACATGTTTAGGAATGTATGTATAGGAGTAAATAGAAAAAAATGAAAGCATGAGGGCATGAAGCATGATGGCATGAAAAGCATGAGAAAAATGATCCATGTCCAAAAATGATGAATTGTGCTAGATCTATAGTCTTGATGAGTTGAATGTGTTGGATCGTAATGTGACATAATAAGTACCGACTTGACCTCATGACTTAAGCTAAAACTTGAACTGAGTAATCTGATAATCTGATAATGAAACAGTGTGCCAAAGAGTGTGTGAGACAAGTGGAATGTTCACACAGTATGTGCCAATCTAGAACTTGCCCCATTTGTCCTGCTAAGATGATCTAGGCTAGAAGTTGGGAAGTGATCATAGGCCTTTGTTCAAATTAGTCCATATAAGCCTAAAATGATCCAACCAAATGCAATTAATGTTCCCTTTGATCCAAATATTTGAGCCTAAAATAGACCATTTCTTTTGATTCATCTAACTCACATTCCCTAAAATAATTGTTTTGGCCCTGGTCCCTCCTTAGACATGTGCATCTTGACTTAGGACAAAAGCCTAAGTTAAGGGTGGCTAATGCAAAAAGTTACCTCAATCTTGGCCATAGTCCAACATCGGATATTGTGCACCTCAACTAATGTAAAATCCATAAGTTGAGGGTGGCTATGAAAGAGGAAACCGAAAGAAAAAAGGGAATGAAAAGAGTTTTGTGCTAAAAAGAGAAAAAGAAAAGATAGAAGAGGATGTGACTTTGTGCAAAAGAAGCAAAAAGATAATAAATAAAAGTGCTGAAAAATAAAGTGAAAAATAAGAACCACAAAGTCAAAAAGTCACATCCATGTTGAAAAGAGTCAAGGGAAAGAAAGTGAAAGGCAAGGATGTCAAAAATAGGTTGAGAAAAGAGGTAAAAAGCCAATGTAATGTCAAGGAGGGCAGAAAGTCACTAAAAAGTACCCAAATGTACCAGACTTTACCCTGAGCCTACGTTACAAGCTAAGAAAGTCCTATAGTGATCCTAGCAACTAGTTTCGAGAGTCTAAGCAGTGAAAATAAGGGCAAGCCTATGGTATTGAGCACTAACTGTACTTGAAGTCACTTCTGAGCGTGAGTGTTGAATGAATCCTAAAACTCTAAATTCATATCTTCTGTGTAAAAAAGATTTCGTTTGAAGTGAGGGAACTAGTGACATTGTCGGAAAGTTGGTACCTTGGTGATTGTGAAAAATTGTATGTTGTGTTGTCTTTTGGTCGATCTTTGTCCTTGATCCGCATGAGTTAGCTTATTGAGTCTAAGAGAAAAGATTTGCACTGATAGAATGGAATGGATTGAAACAGCCATGTGATTGCTTGAGTTTGTATGTCTGCTTCTACACAAGTGTCGTTTAGAGTCTTAGTGCGTCGCTTGAGGACAAACAACGAATTTAAGTTGAGGGTGTTGATATACCGTGAGTTTACAGTATTTTTAACATATTTCACTTAAGAGTTTTGTGTGTCTAGGGCCATTTTTTATTAGAATTAATGTTTGTTGTGTTATATTTGCAGGAAATAGGCTTGGACGAGGTCGAGAGAGATGACAGCTGAAATTCTGCAAAAGGAGCCACCCATGGAAGTGACCTACGGATCGTAGGTCCAGTCACGGTCTGTCGTTGGGCTGGTGTGGAATGATCCTCAGGGAACTCTGACCAAGTATGGAACTACGGAAGAGAGTGACAGAACGTAGGTCGACCCACGGGCCGTCCTGCACAACCATCGATTGATTCAGAGATAGAGAGTTCCAGTACCTGAGGAAAAGTTCTAAGTGTGGCGACCTACGGTCCGTACTGCACATCCGTCATTCGTATCTGGGAGTTAAAGGTTCCAGCCTCTATGGAAAAAGTTCTAAGTATTAACCTACGGAAGGGACCTACGGACCGTAGGTCGATCCACGATCCGTAAGTCACTCTCACTGCCCGAAAATTTTCAAAAAATTTAATTCATAATGTCCAAAAAATATAGAAATCAAGAAAAAAGACATAAAAAGAACCTCAAAATTTTTTGAATCGCACCAGTCACCTTAGAATACCGATAATAATAGAATATCAAAATTTCACATTTTTTCGTGATTGGCCAAAAAATATCAAAAGTATTAATTCAAAAACGTCCGAAAAATATAAAAATAAAGAATAAGACATAAAAACACCTAAAAATATCCCGAATCGCACCAGTTACCATAGAATATTGATATGAATAAAGTATCAAAATTTCACATTTTCTCGTGACAGCTCGAAAAATATCAAAAAATTTAATTCGTAAACGTCCGCAAAATATTAAAAAATCAAGAAAAAGACATAAAAACATCTCAAAAAATTTCTGAATCGCATCAGTCATCTTAAAATATCGATACAAATAAAATATCTAAATTTCAAATTTATTCGTGACAGTCAAAAAAATATCAAAAATTTTATTTCATAAACTTCCGAAAAAGACATAAAAATATCTCAAGAAATTCCTGAATCGTACCGGTAACCTAAGAATATCGATACGAATAAATATCAAAATTTCACATTTTTCTTGACTACTCGAAAAATATCAAAAATTTTAATTCGTAAACGTCCAAAAAATATTAAAATAAAGAAAAAGACATAAAATCAACTCAAAAAAATCCTGAATCGCAACAGTCACCTTATTTTAACGATACAAATAAAAGATCAAAACTTTACATTTTTTCGTGACTGCCCGAAACATATCAAAAATTTTAATTCGTAGACATCCGAAAAATATATAAACAAGAAAAAGTCATAAAAAAACCTCAAAAAATTCCCAAACCGCACCAATCACCATAGAATATCAATACGAACAAAATGTCAAAATTTTAAATTTTTTCGTTACTGCCCGAAGAATATCAAAAAAATTTATTCGTAAACGTACGAAAAATATAAAAATAAGGAAAAAGACATAAAAACACCTCAAAAAATTTTCGAATCGCACTAGTCGTCTTAGAATATCGATACGAATAATATATGAAAATTACACAATTTTTAGTCACAGCTAGAAAAATATCAAAAAATTTAATTCGTAAACGTCCGAAAACTATAGAAATCAAGAAAAAGACATAAAAGTACCTCCAGAAATTCTCGAATCGCACAGGTCACCTTAGAATATCGATATAAATAAAATATCAAAATTTCACATTTTTTCGTGACTGCAAGAAAAATATCAAAAAATTTAATTCGTAAAAGTCCTAAAAATATTTTTAAAAAATAAAGAAAAAGACATAAAAACAGCTCAAAAAATTCCCGAATCGCACCAGTCACCTTAGAATATCGATAAGAATCGAATATCAAAATTTCAAATTTTTTCGTGACTGCCCAAAAAATATCAAAAATTTTATTTCGTGAACTTCCAAAAAATATATGAATCAAGAAAAAGACATAAAAATAACACAAAAAATTTCCGAATAGCACCAGCCACCTTAGAATATCGATACGATTAAAATATCAAAATTTCTTATTTTTTCGTGACTGCCCGAAAACATAAAAAAAAAAAATTCGTAAACATATGAAAAATATTTAAAAAAGACATAAAAACACCTCAAATTTTTTTTGAATCGCACCAGTCACCTTATAATATTGATTAGAATTAGATATCAAATTTCAGATTTTTTCGTGATTCCCCAAAAAAATCAATATTTTTAATTCGTAAACGTCTGAAAAATATATAAACAATCAAGAAAAAGATATAAAAATTCCCGAATAGTACGTTTCACCTTAGAATTTTGAAACGAATAAAATTTTAATTCGTAAACATCCGAAAAAATATCTAAAATTTTAATTCGTAAACGTCCGAAAAAATATAAAATCAAGAAAAAGAAATAAAAAAAACTTCACAACATTTCTGAATCGCACCAGTCACCCTAGAATATCGATAGAAATAAAATATCAAAATTATGCCATTTTTCGTGACTGCCCGAAAAATATCACAAATTTTAATTCGTAAATGTTCGAAAAAGATAAAAATAAAGAAAAATACATTAAAGTACCTCAAAAAATTTCCGAATAACACCAGTCACCTTAAAATATCAATACGAATAAAATGTCAAATTTTCACATTATTTCGTGAAGGCTCGAAAAATATCAAAACTTATAATTAGTAAACGTCCAAATAATATAAAAATCAAGAAAAATACAAAAAAACATCTAAAAAATTCCCGGATCGCACCAATCACCTAAGAATATCAATACGAATAAAATATCAAAATTTTAATTTTTTTCGTGACTGTCCGAAAAATATCAAAAATTTTAATTCGTAAACGTTCGAAAAACATAAAAATCAAGAAAAAGACATAAAACCATCTCAAAAAATTCATGAATCGCACCAGTCACCTTAGAATGTTGACACGAATAAGATGTCAAAATTTTACTATTTTTCGTGACTGCTCGAAAAATATCAAAAATATTAATTCTAAAATGTCAAAAAAGTATAAAAATCAAGAAAAAGACATAAAAACACGTCAAAAAATTCCAGAATCGCACCAGTTACCTTAGAAAGTCGATACGAATAAAATGTCAAATTTTCAAATTTTTTGTGCCTGCCCGAAAAGTATCAAAAATTTTAATTCGTAAACGTCCGAAAAATATAAAAATCAAGATAAAAACACCTCAAAAAATTCTTGAATCGCACCAGTCACCTTAGAATATCGATACGAATAGAATATCAAAATTTCACTTTTTTTCGTGACTACCCGAAAAATATCAAATATTTTGATTCGTAAAGGTTCGAAAAAATATAAAAATCAAGAAAAAGATATAAAAGCACCTTAAAAAAATTTCGAATCGCACCAATTACCTTGGAATATCAATACGAATAGAATATCATATTTTCAGATTTTTTGGTGAGTGCCCAAAAAATATCATAAATATTAATTCGTAAATGTCTGAAAAATATAAAAATTAAGAGAAAGACATAAAAACACCTCATAAAATTTCCGAATCGCACTAGTCGCTTAGAATATCAATAAGAATAACATATCAAAAACTTTAATTTATTCTTGACTGCCCGAAAGATATCAAAAATTTAATTCTTATACGTCCGAAAGATATAAAAATTAAGAAAAAGACATAAAAACACCTCAAAAGATTCATGAATCGCACCATTCACCTTAGAATATCGATACGAATAAAATATCAAAATTTCATTTTTTTTCGTCACAGCCCAAAACTTATCATAAATTTTAATTAGTTAACCTCCGAAAAATATAAAAATAAAAGAAAGACATAAAAACACCTCAAAAAATTACTGAATCGCACCTGTCACCTTAGAATATCGATACGAATAAAATGTCAAAATTTCACATTTTTTCATGTCAGCTCGAAAATATCAAAAAAATTAATTAGTAAACGTGCGAAAAATATAAAGATCAAGAAAATGACATAAAAACACCTCAAAATTTCAGAATCGCACCATTCACCTTAGAATATCGATACGATAAAATATCATAATTTCACTTTTTCATAACTATCCGAAAAATATCATAAATTTTAATTCGTAAACGTCCAAAAAATAAAAAAATAAAAAAAGACATAAAAACACCTCAAAAAATTACTGAATCGCACCTGTCACCTTAGAATATCGATAAGAATAAAATGTTAAAATTTCACATTTTTCATGACAGCTCAAAAAATAACAAAAAATGTAATTCGTAACCGTCCAAAAGGTATATAATCAAGAAAAAGACAAAAAAAAACACAACAAAAAATTCCCAAATTGCACCAGTCACCTTAGAATATCGATACGAATAAAATGTCAAAATTTTACATTTTTTGATGACTGTTCGAAAAATATAAAAAATTATAATTCGTAAATGTTCAAAAATTATAAAAATCAAGACAAAGACATAAAAACACATCAAAAAATTTCCGAATCGCACTAGTAACCTTTGAATATCAATACGAATAAAATATCAAAATTTCACATTTTTTCGTGACTGCCCGAAAACTATCTAAAATTTTAATTCGTAAACATCCGTAAAAATATAAAAATAAAGAAAAAAAGACATAAAAAAACTTCAAAAATTTTCTGAATCGCCCAGTCACCTTAAAATATCGATACGAATCAAATATCAGTATTTTGCATTTTTTCGTGACTGTCCGAAAAGTATCAAAAATTTTAGTTCGTAAATGTTTGAAAAATATAAAAATCAAGAAAAAGACATAAAAACACCTTAAAAAATTCCCGAATAACACCAGTCACCTTAGAATATATATCCGAATAAAATGTCAAAATTTCAAATTTTTTCGTGAATGCTCGAAAAATATTCAAAACTTATAATTTGTAAATGTCCGAAAAATATAAAAATCAAGAAAAAGACATAGAAACACCTCAAAAAATTCCCGAAACACACAAGTCACCTTAGAATATCAATACGAATAAATATTAAAAAAATTAAACTTTTTTCGTGACTGCCCAAAAAATATCAATAATTTTAATTCGTAAACGTTCGTAAAAATATAAAAATCAAGAAAGACATAAAAGCACCTCAAAAAATTTCTGAATAGCACCAATCAACTTAAAATATTCATACGAATAAAATGTCAAATTTTCAAATTTTTCGTGCCTGCCCGAAAAATATCAAAAATTTTAATTCGTAAACGTTCGAAAAATATAAAAATCAAGATAAAAACACCTCAAAAAATTCTTGAATCGCACCAGTCACCTTAGAATATCGATACGAATAGAATATCAAAATTTCACATTTTTTCGTGACTACCCGAAAAATATCAAATATTTTGATTAGTAAAGGTTCGAAAAAATATAAAAATCAAGAAAAAGATATAAAAACACCTTAAAAAATTTCTGAATCGCACCAGTTACCTTGGAATATCGATACGAATAGAATATCAAAATTTTAATTTTTTTCGTGAGTGCCCAAAAATATCATAAATATTAATTCGTAAACGTCTGAAAAATATAAAAATTAAGAAAAGGATATAAAAACACCTCATAAAATTTCCGAATCACACTAGTCGCCTTAGAATATCAATAAGAATAACATATCAAAAGTTTTAATTTATTCGTGACTACCCGAAAAATATCAAAAATTTAGTTCGTAAACGTCCGAAGAATATAAAAATTAAGAAAAAGACATAAAAACACCTCAAAAGATTCACGAATCGCACCACTCACCTTAGAATATTGATACGAATAAAATATCAAAATTTTACTTTTTTTCGTCACTGCCCAAAAAATATCATAAATTTTAATTTGTAAACGTCCGAAAAATATAAAAATAAAAGAAAGACATAAAAACACCTCAAAAAATTACTGAATCGCACCTGTCACCTTAGAATATCGATACGAATAAAATGTCTAAATTTCATATTTTTTCATGACAGCTCGAAAATATCAAAAATTTTAATTAGTAAACGTGCGAAAAATATAAAGATCAAGAAAAAGACATAAAAACACCTGAAAAATTTCAGAATCGCACCATTCACCTTAGAATATCGATACGATAAAATATCAAAATTTCACTTTTTTCGTAACTACCCGAAAAATATCATAAATTTTAATTCGTAAACGTCCGAAAAATATAAAATAAAAAAAGACACCTCAAAAAATTACTGAACGCACCTGTCACCTTAGAATATCGATAAGAAGAAAATGTTAAAATTTCACATTTTTCATGACAGCTCAAAAAATTTAATTCGTAAACGTCCAAAAAGTATAAAATCATTAAAAAGACAAAAAAAAAACACCACAAAAAATTTCCAAATCGCACCAGTCACCTTAGAATATCAATACGAATAGAATATCAAAAGTTCACATTTTTTTATGACTGTTCGAAAAATATCAAAATATTTAATTCGTAAACGTTCAACAATTTTAAAAATCAAGACAGACATAAAAACACCTCAAAAAATTCTCGAATCGCACTAGTAACCTTTGTATATCAATACGAATAGTATATCAAAATTTCACATTTTTTCGTGGCTGCCCGAAAACTATCTAAAATTTTAATTCGTAAACATCCGAAAAAATATAAAAATCAATAAAAAGGCAAAAAAAATTCAAAAAATTTCCGAATCGCCTAGTCACCTTAGAATATCGATACGAATCAAATATCAGTATTTTTTCATTTTTTCGTGACTATGCAAAAAATATCAAAAATTTTAGTTCGTAAACGTTTGAAAAATATAAAAATCAAGAAAAAGACATAAAAACACCTTAAAAAATTCCCGAATAACACCAGTCACCTTAGAATATCGATCCGAATAAAATGTCAAAATTTCACATTTTTTCGTGAATGCTCGAAAAATAATCAAAACTTCTAATTAGTAAACGTATGAAAAATATAAAAATCAAGAAAAAGATATAAAACACCTCAAAAAAAATTACGAATCGCATCAATCACCTTAGAATATCGATACGAATAGAATACAAAAAAATCACATTTTTTCGTGATTGCTCAAAAAATATCAAAAATTTTAATTCGTAAACGTCCGAAAAATATAAAAATAAAAAAGACATAAAAATACCTCAAAAAATTCTCGAATTGCACCAGTCACCTCAGAATATCGATACAAATTAAAAATTAAAATTTCACATTTTTTAGTGTCTTCTAGAAAAATATCAAAAAATTTAATTCATAAACTTCGAAAAATATAAAAATCAAGAAAAAGACATAAAAACACCTCAAAAAATTCTCGAATCACACCAGTCACCTTCGAATATCGATACAAATGTCTATTTAAGCCCCCCGTCCCACCTTGACCTCCATCCTGTTTATGTTTAAAAGGTTGCTTACACTTATTACAAATAACAATAGAGTTTTTCTTATCTAAAGTCATAAATTACCGCACAACGGAAGTTTTAGGGCGTTGATACTTCACCTTCTCCCTTGTAGGAGGTATAAGGGGTGGGCGTCCACAATTTTGCTCCGTTGAATTTGTAGTTTCATTTGGAACTTCTGTCACCGGACTAGTAGGTGTATCTTCTAATTCCTCTTCTCCCGAACCAACCTCTACTTCTTCACCTCAATTTTCATCAAGATAAGGATTAATATCACCATAAATTTGTTGTAAAATTTCATGATCGAGTTGAACATTTGAATCAATATCATAAGAAGTATCATCAGCATAAGTAGAATCATTTGTATTAAATCTAACTCTAGGCATTGATTTAGAAGAAGTACCACCACCACATTTACTCTTATTTTTTTCCTTACTATTTTTTTTATTAAAATTAAATAATTTACTAATGCCACTTGATTCTTTCTCTTTTCCTTTACCGGTATCTTTTTTGCTAGAACTCATATTTAATTATATGTAAATTGTAATATAAAAATAATAATAACACAAAAATTAATGACGAAAAATAAAATATAAATATTATGAAACGAATGTACCAAACGTCTGCGTTAATAGCAGAC
>JAJOOI010022557.1:0-11910 GCA_029582585.1 Solanum bukasovii
TATATATATATATATATATATATATAATTAAGGTTTTATGAACTTCCAGGCTCCCTTCTTAATTAAGAAACGAAACTACGTCAAAATGAAAAGGACGTAATATATAATTTTATTCAAATTCGTAGACTAGACAACATAATTTGGAGAAAATGTATTTGTCACTTCTCATGTGTTCAAATTAGTTAATAGTGATTAGTTACTTTATTAATCGTTAGACTTTGAATAGCATATTGTGTTAAATAATTTATGGCGACCTCAATTCGTAGAAATTAACTCTCTTTTTTTTCCCTTTTTTTTTGTGAGACTTGTGACTTTTTTAATTTTTAATTTTTTTTTGGGTAGAAGCGACTTTTTAAATCCGATTCAAAGGTTTTTGATACTAAAAATAAAAAAAAAAGAATAAATTGCCTGGTTAAAGAACTAATTAAACTATTACTCTTACTCACATTACTTGACATGAATGTGGAGGCATAATCAAGATTTTTTGTTTATAATTTCTAAATTATCTTCCTTCTTATTAATTGGGTTTTGAATAATTTATCTCTATATATTGAATAATTTTTTAAATATAAATATAAAAGTTGAACTAAAGTTACTAATTCGAATCAGTAATTAACTGGCTTTGTCCCGCAAGATCGTATCAAACAACGAAAAATGTGGCAAATGTGTATGTATGTATGTGTATAGATTTGGGTTGTCTTTTTTTATTATGCATATCTTCATTGTCTGAGAGAGTGAATCGATTTGTTGAGCATGCACATATAATTTAGCGTGAATATATGTGTTGATACAACGAACTAAGGTCTAAGTATATACATACGACTTATCATGACTATATGAATCAAGATTGTAAGTGTTGATAATTGATACAAACATTAGACCGGATAAATATAAGTGACATGTTGGTAACAATTGCAACTATATTCATATATAAAGTGGGTAGTGGGTGGGTTTATAAATTATATTAATAAGTTAAATTATAACAAATAGTTGAGCGTCACGTATTTAAAAAAATATTTAAATAGTTTAAATTTAAAACCGTTAAATAAGTGGTCAATTTTAAACCCAAAGGTGGATGAGAAGGGTATTTTGGAGCCAATAGGTGAATGAAGGGTAGTTTTGTACAATTTCTAATACTTTAAGGGTATTTTAGGCCCTTTTCCGTTATAACTATTATGATAATTATGCTTTAAACTATAACTATTTATGAAATTCACTCTAAATAAAAATAGTAATTTTATCCTATTATTCTTAATTATTATAAGTCATTTACTATTGAAAAAATAATAAATTAATTAATAAGAGTAAAATAGATATAAAATAATAAATTATCTTTAATTAATATTTAAAGTTAGATAAGTAAAAATTGATATTTACTTTTAATATAATCGACGATGAACAAAGGACTATAATACACTTTCTAATATTTTTGAGATCCGCTTTTGATGGCTATTTGTACTTTGCTTTATTCCTTTGAATTCCTTGAATTTCTCAATCATTGGGCAGATAAATATATTTTAGCTACGTTACGCTATTTAGTTTCTACGGAAAATGACTAAAATCTATCCGGTCCAATCGGACCCCCTTAAATTAAATATTTTAATGACATCAAGATCTTATTGGTTTGTACTTATTAAATGTTTTAATTTTAGTTATTCAAATCTCAATTATTAAATTTATTTTTAGATTTTAATCTTAATCATTTCGATTTTAATAATTATTTGTTAAATATATTTTTCTCTTATTACAATCACTCAATAAATCTGAATAATCTAATATTATTGAGATTTCTATTCTACAATTTTACAGTGATAGCAGTTCGCAATTACTATCACTGTCAACCATTATCTCTGATCATCGTCAATCACCATACAATCAATTGTCATCGCATAATTATAGATTAACCCAATGTTAAACCTTCATGCTATATTGTTAATCATGGATGTGCCAGGAGTGTCGAAGTAATTTACATTGATTGTGGGAGGAAAAATTGGTTGCCCTATATAGGGTTTTATATACGAATCTAATTTTTGATGTAATTTTAAGAATTGAGTTAGACCGAATGATCATTTTTTTTATTACTACTACTATATAATCCCAACCTAATTCTTTTTGAACAAAACATTAGAGGTGTGATATATGAGAATTTTAATAGCTCAATTAGTTACCAGTATCATAATATTTGACATAATTTTTAAAAAAAATATTTAGTACGATATTTATAAAAGAAAATATTGAAATATCCAATATGGAACGTACCAAAGTATATAATTATAAACTAGTACTACTACAAAACTAATTCTTTAGACATGAAAATTGAAATGCATCAAAATATTCTTTTTGTTTTGTGTAATTGATTAAAAATGAAATGCTTATACTTAAAAAAAATAAAAATAAATATATATATATATATATATATTTCTACATATTTTTTGTGGTAGGAGTAGTACATAGAATTGAGATATTTTTTTAAAAAGTGAAGTCATGATCATAAAATAATAAAAGAAAACAGAAATTATCCAATTGAACCATGCCCTACAGCCATCTGCACATAAAAAGAAGATCCAGTGTACTGCCCACTGACTGAACGTCTGTTCATTCCGATTTCTCAACGAATTTCCTTTCACTAACTTTAAACAAAAGTTTATAAATAAAACACTTGGAATTCAGAAAAGAGCTGAATTAATGAAACCATGGCGGATTTGGTGCATAGTCCAGCAAGCTTCTCCACTCAAGCCAATGCTCTGCTCAGAAAGAATTTTACTTTTCAGGTTTGCTTACACTCTATTCTCCGTAGATTCCATTTGTGGGATACCACGGGATACATGTTATTTTGTAAAAAAAAATTGGTACATTGATGTTATTTTTGTTGGTTCACTTTTGTTCATGATATTGAAAAATTTATGTGTGTTTATAAACGTGATATTATTCTTCGTGATTGTTTCTCATTTTGTTGTAGAAACGAGATATCAAGTCAAATATTCGACTCATTTCGGTCCCTATAATACTTTGTTTATTACTAGTTTTCCTTCAAAATTGGGTAAATAAGGAGTTGGATAAACCATGGAACCGATGCGGCTGTACATGTGTTGGCAAAAATGATGAAGGCAAATGTGAAGAAGTATGTGGTATCGAATACTCAGATTTGAACCAAGCCGTCAGCTGTTCAATTCCTAGCCCACTGGAGTGGCCACCCTTGTTACAGATACCAGAATCAACGCATCGAGCTGTAAAAACTGATTTTATTTCATATGAGGACTTGCCTGATGATTCGTGCAAGCTATCGGGTTCCTGTCCAGCTACTATACTTCTAACTGGAACTAATAAGACTCTTGGAGAAAGTATGAATTGTTTTTTTTGTGATCCTAGTATACTTATAATTGAGTATTTAATTTCTTTGATACTATTCATAGTGTATGTCGAATAATGTGGAATTTAATAGGTATGGGTACAAATTTGTTCAGCAGTGGATCAACTCTGGATTACTCTGACATTTTCTATAGCTTAGCCTATGATGTCTTGGTGAGCCTCTCTGCATTCAGCTTATTCTTTTTTACTAATTTGCTTGAGATTCGCGGTACATAGGTTCAAAATTTACTCGTTGTTCGATGATGAAACACCTTCCAAATTTTCAGGGTTCTGAGTCACAGACTAAGTATATGAATTTTCTTGAGGCAGCTTTCTTCTCCAAACAGACAGTCTACAATGTTCGGTCACAGTGTTCTCCTAACTTCACATTCTCACTTCCATTAGAATTTGGTTTTGTCGCTGTTCAGCAAGGTAGTCGATTTATGTTCATTACTGCTTTCTGAGCTCTGACTAACGTTAGCCATTTTGATGTTCTAGATATTGCATGTGTAATTCAGGAAAAAGAACAAGGCTTAGGCTGAAAAAGTAAACCTCTTTTGTTGTAGAACTTGAGTCTACGTTTCATGGTTATTGTGTGGCCCAAGTAGGATAAGTTTCTATCACGGGAGATCTTTTTAACTTTGATGTTGTAGTATCACCAGACATGCTTCTCGGACTATCTGATTGAATTCCTAGGTTCTTACGTTGACATATGTATACTATGGGAAGATAAGCACATGCTCTGCCATCCTGTCTAAGATTAAAGCTTCTATAAATACAAATAGTCGAGTATTGTCAAAGAAAATTAGACCCTTCCACACAAACAAGCTTATATCTTTCCCATATTGGGTTTATACAGTTTATAGCTTTGTTAATTCCTTCTGCAGAGATAAGCTGTGTAAAAGGCTTACACTTGTGGCGTAATAGTTCTCATGAGATCAATGATGAGCTGCATAAGGGTTACAGGAACGGGAATCCAGAGAGAAAGATAAATGAGATAATAGCAGGTTTTTTGGTGCTCTCTGCATGAATGTCTTTAAGCATAACTATGCTATTTCAGTATCACATTAATTATGCGTGTTTTTTTTTTTGCAGCATATGATTTCCTTAACTCAAATAGGAATGGTTTCAATGTGAGTATTTGGTATAACTCTTCCTATAAGAATGGCAAAAGCAATCAACCTTTGGCTTTGACAAGGGTTCCTCGTTCAGTGAATTTGGTAAACTTTCCAATTTCATATCTACACGCACATATCTGTATAAATAATATGCATTTCATATGTACATGCACGCACACATATATAATAAGTAAGATTTGATGTATGCTTTTAAATTCAGAAAAAGACTTCTTAATTTTATATTCTATGATTGCCTTGTCTAGTTATTGGAACTAGCTGGATGGGACCATAGTCCAGTTGAGCATCTTACTTTTGATTTGCTCATTGGATCATACTCTATATTGTCTAATTTCCTTACTCTCTTAAGTAAGTTTAAAGAAGAGTTATGCTTGATTATGACAAGCAGCAGTTGTTGAAGGCGCCTGGCGTGATAACCCTGAGCTCGTTATGTTGTCAAATTGTCTAGTTAATTGGCAAGAACCAAATTCTATCAAATTGACCATTGCTAAGAAATATCAAGTTGTCTGTTCCTTATCTCACTAGCAATTCAAAGGTCATCTGATTTTCTTCACGTTGCACTTCTTCTTGACTGAATGGAATGAATATATGCATCTGCTGAATGCTATGTACAGGCATCAAATGCCTACATTCAGGATTTGCTTGGACCTTCTGCAAGAATGTTGTTTGAGTTTGTCAAAGAAATGCCCAAACCAGAAACAAAACTCAATCTGGACTTTGCTTCTCTCCTTGGACCACTATTCTTTACATGGGTGGTTTCACAACTTTTTCCTGTAAGTAAGTATATTCTGTTTATGTTCTATCGTGATGGGATTTGTTCAATTGACTGTCTCAATCATGTCAGTCAAATCTGTTTTCTGTTAATGCTATCCACTGATGCCAACTTGTCAGCAATCCAGTTCCTAGACAACTTTCTTTGCATTCATCAACTGCATTGTTTAGTATTTATCTCTTTTTATTCCTTGGAGTCATGAGGAGTGAAAGTTAACTCCTTATTTAGTCACTCTATGAGTTTTAAGTCTTCTTCTTCTTCTTTTGGGTGAAAATCGCTTATTTCTTGGTTCATGTATGAGAATGAAAATCTGATTTATTCGATAGAAGAGCTAAGAAAATTTTGCGCCCTCCATTTCCTTGTGTCTTACTTCCATTTTTATCTTTTTTCAAAAGAATGCCTTTTTATATAATTAGTAAGTTTTTATCTCCAACATTCACATTTTACCCTTAGTGACATTCGGGGTGGCCCAGTGGTTTGGGCTTGGGACTTCCATGTTGGAGGTCTCAAGTTCGAAACCTTGCCAGCGAAAGCAAGGGGTTTGCCTTTTGGGTCGAGCTCGTCGCACCGGGCTTGCCTAGTGCGGGTTACCTCTCCTATGTGGTTTGCGAGCTATTGCATAGGAGGGGGGTTTTACCCTGTGTACACCCAAAGGGTAGCGGCTGCGGGTTTCCCTTGTCATAAAATAAAAAATAAAAAATAAAAAATAACATGGCATGTTTAAGACAACAAAATTCAAAGGGTACTTTTGGTATGTTGTACACACATTTAGTTTAAGATCACAAAATCCAATAATCTTCTTTACATTCTTAAATTTTGTGTTCATTTATCATACAGTGTCGGGCTTCTTTAGCTCAGCACTTTATCAATCATGAGGTTTGACAGAATGTACATCAGCTTTCAACTTTTAGTATCTCTGGAATTCCTCGCGGGTTATTTTCTTTAGAAACAATATGATGCCTGGTTAAGTTTATCTTATTAATTTGTATCAGAGTAATTGTATATACTTAATAACCTTTATACAAATGTTATCTTTTAGTGGCTAGGTCTGCGTACACTCTACCCTTCCCAGACCCCACCTAGTGGGATTTTCACTGGGTATGTTGTTGTTGTTGTATGCTTATTGCATGATTAATTGTGTGCAGGTTGTTTTGATAGCTCTAGTTTATGAGAAGCAGCAAAAGCTGAGAATCATGATGAAAATGCATGGACTTGGGGATGGTCCCTATTGGCTGATTTCTTATGCTTATTTTCTATTCGTAGCTTCTATATACATGTTATGTTTTGTGATTTTCGGCTCATTAGTAGGTAATGCTACAGCTACTCAGTTGAGCCCTTTCTGTTAACTGGAGTTGTCTGGTACAAATTTCCTTCATTTCCCCTTTTTCCCTTTTGCAGGCTTGAAGTTCTTTTTGCTTAATGATTACGCCATCCAGTTCGTGTTTTACTTCATCTACATAAACTTGCAAGAGTCCCTTGCTTTTTTAGTTGCTGCGTTTTTCTCTAATGTCCAGGCAGCCACAGGTTTACTATCTGTAATAGAAGTTGTTAATATTGCAACTATTGCGCTTATGAAAAAGAATGTTTATGAGAATGATGATGAACCAATTTTTCTTATTAACTTTCAGCAACTAATATGATATACAGATTCTGCTTACTTGACATTGTAACAGTCATCGGCTATATAATGGTGTTTGCAAATGGACTCTTGTCATCATTCCTTTTCCAGTTCTTTCTCCAGGATGAAACATTTTCCAGTAAGTTCCGTAATATTAAGGTTGTCTCGCTAACTCATGATTTTCATTGTTGCACCACCTAGTCACCCTCCAAATTGGTGACAGTCCTGTTTTATTGAAGCAGTACATTGGTACTGACCTGCAGTTCATTTGGGTCTTTTGAGGGGATTGCATAATTCAATTTCTAAAGTGGAATTTAATGGCATGGTTGTCTCTTTTATCTGCTTTCTAGAGCTATCAGAAAATAGTAAATTTTGTTTAAGGGAAGCTATAGGACTTTGTTCACTTTTGGACACAAACACTAATCCCTTCTCAG
This sequence comes from Solanum bukasovii, assembly GCA_029582585.1. Classification (NCBI taxonomy): domain Eukaryota; kingdom Viridiplantae; phylum Streptophyta; class Magnoliopsida; order Solanales; family Solanaceae; genus Solanum; species Solanum bukasovii. Next base: position 7,309 of record JAJOOI010022557.1, read on the forward strand.
CGAAAATCTGCCTTGGAGATTGAACCGATTTTGGATTATATATTTTGGGAACTAAAAGAGTGGCTGGACGAAGGGAAAGGAAAGGCAGAAAATCCAGGGAATTGACGTCCCCCAAACCATTAAACTTCCCGAGAAGAGGAGTTCAGTTGTATTGCTTTAGGGCAATACAACTACGAGAACCACTCGTCCTATTGCTACTGTCAAACCTACTATTTCCATGTTATTTTTTAAAATCTTCAGGCTTTGAATGAAAATTGGAAAAAAATTACTGTTAAACCTTCTAACTTTCCCTTTATTTACCAAGGAGCATGGACGTTATATTTTTCATTAGGTGAAGAGAATCAACTTGTCCTTTCCTTCCCTTCTGTGCAAAAAAATCATGTTAGAATTGAGATACTGGTGTGTTTCGTTTGGCTTCATTTCTCCTGATATTTTGTTTGAGTTGTTGAAAATATTTTAATTGGATATTGCTTCATTTTAGTACTAATCTTCTGGTAAACTCTGTCATGACATTGTAGGAGGCTGGATTATAGTTATGGAGCTATATCCTGGCTTTTCTCTTTTTCGTGGATTTTATGAGTTTTCCCAATATGCTTTCAAGGGTAATTATTTGGGAACGGATGGTATGAGATGGAAAGACTTGAGTGACGGAAAAAATGGAATGAAGGAGGTCCTAATTATTATGTTGGTGCAGTGGTTGGTGTTTCTCTTTCTTGGTTATTACGTTGATCAGATTGCTTCATCAGGGAAAGATCCCCTATGTTTTATGTGGCACTCTCGAAAGAGGCCTTCACCTTCCTCTAGGAAACATAGTTTTAGAAGGCAGGGGTCTAAAGTTTTCGTACAGATGGAGAAGCCTGATGTTGCTCAGGAGGTAAATGTTTAACATTTCTCATGAAAAACATTTTTGCAGGATATGTTTGTCCCTGTCTACAATACTAACCATATGGAACTTCCTTTCAACAGCGGGAGAGAGTTGAACAGTTGCTCGAATCAAGTACAGGTCATGCCGTCATTTGTGACAATTTGGAAAAGGTTTATCCAGGGAAAGATGGAAACCCTGAGAAATTTGCAGTGAGAGGATTGTCACTTGCTTTGCCTCAAGGGGAATGTTTTGGTATGCTAGGTCCCAATGGTGCTGGCAAAACTACTTTTATTAACATGGTCAGTCCTGTTGTCTGTTTTGTGCTAGATATATCTTTGTAAATCTTAAGTTTTAGTCACTCAAGGATGTGATCTTAGAGTAGTCACTACTTTAAAAACACATTCTGACTGCCTTGCATTTTGTAGTCAGATAAGGTGCATACTGACTGTTTATGTATTTAGATTGTTAAAAGTGAAACTCAACACCCTTGATTGATAATTTTCTACTAACAGATGATTGGCCTCATAAAACCTAGCTCCGGTACTGCATATGCTCAAGGTATGGATATACGAACAGACATGGATATGATATACACCAACATGGGTGTATGTCCGCAGCATGAGTAAGAATTGCTTTTAGTTGACATTTGATCTCCCCTTCCTACAAATAATATTGACCTAATACTAATTGTCTTTTTCATTTGGGAGTTTATTTCAGCTTGCTTTGGGAAATATTAACAGGAAGGGAGCATCTACTTTTCTATGGAAGGCTTAAAAATCTTAAAGGAGCAGACTTGACACAAGTAGGTTAATGGCTAATGAGTGCTTGCAAAATTGAACTTATAATCCAAAATCTGTTACAACAGAAATGTTGATTCAGCGTTAAGTTACAGCCAATTAACATAACTGATTAAATTGATTGTATTCCTCAACTCCAGGATATCTTTACTGATACTATTCAATCTATAGCACAAGCAATTGGTTGATTCTTTACGGGCAATGAATCGTCGAGGCAACTTGAAAGACTAAAATCTTGATAGACTTGATTCCTCATCTGAAGCAATATATATATTTGGTTATTTATACTTTTCTGCCTACAGGCAGTTGAAGAATCTCTTAAGAGTGTCAACTTGTTTCATGGAGGCGTTGCTGACAAGAAAGCAGGTAAATACAGTGGAGGAATGAAGAGGAGGTTAAGTGTTGCTATTTCACTGATTGGAGATCCCAAGGTATGTTACTCCTTACCATCCATTCTCGCGGGAAGATATTCCGAGATGTGTGTTGATAATATGCTTGTGGTGTATGAAACTCTTTAGGTTGTCTACATGGATGAGCCCAGCACTGGACTGGATCCATCTTCACGAAGTAACTTGTGGAATGTTGTCAAACGTGCAAAGCAAGATAGAGCGATTATTCTCACTAGTAACTTAACATTCTTTATCTTGTTTCTTTGTTTCCCCTTTAACATGAATGAACTATGTGCACTCAGGACACTACTAACGAGTTGTATGAAGGGTACTGATAAATGAGATATTTGCCCCAAGCGCAACATACATTTGCACACCTGAATTCTTCCCTTGTTCGTTTCTTACCACTGATTAATGAGATCATTAATATGACTACTCATAAAGGATAACAATTTCAGCTCATTCAATGGAAGAAGCAGAACATCTATGTGATCGACTAGGAGTATTCGTAGATGGCAGCTTGCAGTGCATAGGAAATCCCAAAGAGGTAATCTCAAGCAAGAAGCCCTGCATATTTCTATTATTGATACTGTGGCGCGATTCTAGAGTCAGATATGCTTCTTATCTATCTATCTATACTATATTAAAAGCAAGAAGGTCCTTGGAAATGTTGATTGAACGAAGGGAAATGATTGCCAGGGCCAAGTCATTTCTTACCTCTCCAACTGCTTCTTTTTACGTGTCAAAATGTTCTGACCATGTAATTCCAACAGTTGAAGGCAAGATACGGAGGGTCTTATGTGTTTACGATGACAACATCATCAGATAACGAGGAGGAAGTGGAGCACATGGTGCGACGCCTATCCCCAAATGCCAACAGGATATACCATCTATCAGGGACACAGAAGTTTGAGTTGCCAAAGCAAGAAGTTAGAATTGCACATGTATTTCAAGCGGTTGAAAAAGCAAAGAGTAGATTCACAGTTTATGCTTGGGGTCTGGCTGATACAACTTTGGAGGATGTGTTTATCAAAGTTGCTCACACTGCTCAAGCTTTCAATGTTCTCTCTTGACATCCTTGATCACAACTAATCTAATGCCACATTTTCTTGAAAGATTGAGTTCAAGTAAGTGTTAGGCTAGGTCAGGAACTAGCGGAGAATTCCAGTGAACTCACGACCTTAAGGTTGGAGGTGGAGGGTGGTTACCACCTGAGCAACCCACTCTTGTCCTATTTATACATCAATGCCCTGTGTTTATATGGCGTAGTAAGATTTAGGCAAGGGCTTCAATAATTGAACGCTCTCCCTGATAATTAATTACACTATACAAGTAGAATAAAAATAAATATTTTGATTATATACATGGATGAATCTACTTGATATATACAGTCAAACCTTGTTATTACATTAATTCGTTGTAACAACATATATATTCAAACATTATTTCAACAACAAATATTTACATAACTAAAAATATACATTATGAAACTATACGAAATGCAATGCAAACAACTACTAGTATTTTAATAAACCAAGCTTTTGATCCTCATCAACTCTGTTTGTGCTCATCCTCATCGGATTCAGATTCTGAATCTGCAAATCATTGAGATATATACATGCAGTCTAAGATCACAAGCTGGAAGTATATAATATAAACAATATTTTTTTCTCCGTCCAACTTAGGTAACTCACTTTCCTATTTAATTTGTTCCTAAAGAAATACTGTACTTTATTATATTTCATTTTAAACTTCTAATTTAACCTAATGAGATCATTTATACACAAATATTTATAATTTCCTTTAAGATTTCGTATAGTAAATAAATTTGTTGAAATAAAAGGTACCGTACATAAAATGCATCATATAAATTGCAATGGATGAGTATTTTTATTTTTTATTTTTCCTTAATATTGGGGGTAGGCGGGAAGGAAAATGAGGAGGGGATAATGGAACCCTCATCAACGGGATAAGAATTTTGATAGTCAATCAATTGAACTATTATTAAACCAGAGACAATTTTTAGTTACCAGATCGAACGTCGTCAACGTGGCCTTTTTTCAGAATATTCATAATCATGCGGCATATGAGTGTCCACCAATATATGTGAAGAAGCAGCAAGCATATCAGCATTGAATTTATCACAAAGTAAAGTATGATTCCACTAATATTTTGTTGTTTCTCCTTATCCACTATGAAAAGAACTTCGTAGCTGCAAAAGCAATAATGAATCAATTCATCTTTAAAGATTAATTACATTACATTATAAATTGAGATAAAAGGACGTATACGAAATATGAAATAATATAAATAGAGCATCTATTTTATTTTATGTGAAACAATTCGAAGTACGAGGATTAATCTGACTAACCATGTGCTGTAGATAATGGAAAATGGAAAGTAGATTAGACGAAGTAATAGCCAAGACAATGCGAAAAGAGCGAAGGAAATATCAGCAACGCTATGAAATCCACTGTAATGTGACATCTTAGCAATTTCCATTAGTACATCACTTCCATCATGAATTAATGCAACCATTGATCCCGCACGT
>JAJOOI010022558.1:0-13854 GCA_029582585.1 Solanum bukasovii
AAAATATGCATTTGAGGACACTAAATCAATTAAAATAAAGCCCTAAAAGAGTCCAAATCATGGACTCATCAATACCACGATCAGAGATAATGGATGAGAGCATTCCATGCAACCTCACCATTTTCCTCAAATACAACTTTGCATAGTCCTCCGCTGAATGAGAAACCTTGACGGGAATGAAATGAGTCTATTTCATCATTCGATCTATAATAACCCAAATTGAGTCATATTGTCGCCGGGTGCGAGGTAAACAAACAACGAAGTCCGTGTTCAAATCTTCCCACTTCCAAGTAGAAATGCTAATATCTTGAGATAAACTTCCCGGCTTTTGGTGCTCAACTTTCACTTGTTGACAATTAGGTCACTTGGCCACAAATTCCACGATATCATTCTTCATCCCATTCCACCAATAGATCTCCCTTAAGTCACAATACATCTTGGTGGCTCCCGAGTGAATGGAATATCGAGAACTATGGGCTTCAAACAAGATCTATTCTCTCAATTCATCTACATTAGGAACACACAAACGACATTGATATCGAAGCACACCATTTCCCCCTTGGGAGAAAGCATCTATAGACTTTGTAAGCACCATTTCCTTCAATTCAACGAAAGTCGGAGCAATACCTTGCTTGGCATTCACATCAGCCACAAAAGACGATTCCGAACCATTATGAACCATAACACCACAATTGGTAATCGGGCCAATCTATGAGTGTCTCAAAGTAATTCTTTCTTATTGTCCTCAATATGAGCAATACTGCTCATCGATAATCGACTAAGAGCATTCGCCACCACATTTACCTTCCTGGGGTGATAGAGAAGAATCATGTCGTAATCCTTTAATAACTCAAGCCACATCCTTTTGCAAAGATTTAGATCTTTATATTTAAACACATATTGCAAACTCGTGTGGTCGGTAAAAAATCTACATGAACACCATACAAATAATGCCTCCAAATTTTTAAGGCAAAAACAACCGTCGCTAGTTCAAGGTCATGGGTAGAAAATTCTTCTCATGAATCTTAAGTTGCCTTGAAGCATAGGGAATGACTTTTCCATTTTGCATAAGCACACATCCTAGTCCAATTTTTGAGGCATTACAATAAACAACAAAACCATCAGTCCCTTCCGATAATGTCAACACCGGAGCGAAAATAGAGACCAACTTTCAATTCTTGAAAACTCTTTTCACACGCTTCAGACCATATAAACTTAACCTTCTTTTGAGTCAAGGTCGTCAATAGAGAAGAAATCGAAGAGAACCCTTCAACAGACCTTCTATAGTAACCGACTAAACCCAAGACATTTCTAATATCCGAAACGGCTAGAGGTCTAGGCAACTCTTGACCGCATCAATATGCCTAAGAAAAGCCATGGACCTTAGCCAAAACTCACATTTGTTAAACTTTGCAAAGAGTTGTTGGTCCTTGAGGACTTGCAACACAATCGTCAATTGATTGGTATGCTCGTCTTCACCCCTTGAATAGATCAATATATCATCAATGAATACAATCACAAACATATCAAGGTATTGTCTAAACACCCTATTCATCAAATCCATAAATGTCACTGGAGCATTGGTCAAACCAAATGAAATTACTAAAAACTCATAATGACCATACCGAGTTCGAAAGGTTGTCTTCGGAGTGTCATTTTTCTTCACCCTCAATTAGTGATAACCCAATCGGAGGTCAATCTTAGAGAAGTAGCTTGCTCCTTGAAGTTGGTCAAACAAATCATCTACCCTTCGGAGAGGATACTTATTCTTAAGACTCAACGGGGACCGACTCAAGAATAGGGGTCTCAGAATCTATATCCATCACCCTAACTAAATGGTAAATGCAACCCTTCGAAATAATCTTTCTAGCTTTAAGACAAGAAATGAATGACCTTTAGGCATAAAATTTCCCCCTTTCCACTCTAGGATGGGTTCATTTGGAAACTGAAACTTGACTACACGGGTTATACAATCAATAGAAGCATAACATACATGCCACCAATCCATACCAAGGATAACATTAAAATCTAGCATATCAAGCTTTACAAGGTCAACATGAGTGACTCTATTGGACAAGGAGACGGGACACTTTCTATAACCCCTCTTAGCCACAACAGAATAACCAACAAGAGTAGAGACTGAAAAATGATCTAACAATACATCTAGAAGAATATCAAAACCTCGTAGCCACATATGGTGTCACAAAGACAAGGTAGAATCGGGTCAAGTAACACATAAACATCAAGTTGGAAGACTTTCAACATACATGTAACCACATCGGGAGAACCCTCTTGTTCACCACAAGTATGAAGTGCATAGAATTAATTTTTCTTTGCGACACTAGACCCCGAGCCACTAAATGGAGCTTGTTTACTTCTCTCCCTTTAGCTGCAAACATTGGGCAATCCTTCATCTTATGACCATTCTTTCCACAACCAAAGCAACCATCTGTGTCGGCTAAGCATTTACCCTCGTTCTTTCTTCCACACCTAGCACAAGTAGACGTAGGCAATGAACATCCACTACCATTCCCTCCTTGAGGCTTAGGGTTAGACACCTATCTTTGTTGAACTTAGGAGGAGTATTGGATGAACCTTGGCTGGAAAACATTTGTCGAAACTTAGAACGACCATGTCCATCAGACCTTGAGTGTGTGAAGTTACCATCATCGATCTTAACCCTCTTTGCCTCCCTAGACCTTTCCTTAAGTTTCTCCTCTTCAATTTGTTGAGTATGCACCATGAGACGAGAAATGTCCATATCATTGATAAACATAGCGGTATGACATTCCTTAACCACCATCTCGGACACTCCCGAAATGAACTTACTCATCCTTGCCCTAGGATCAGCAACAATAGTAGGAGCATATCTAAACAAATGCGTAAACTTCAAAGCATATTCCTTCACATTCATATTTCCTTGACCAAGATTGATGAATTCGAGCACCTTTGACTCCCTCATCTCAAGGGGAAAGAACCTATCAAGAAAAGCAATTTTAAACTTTTACCAATCAAAAGGACCCACATCTTACATTCTCCCCTCTTTCAATTGGTTAAACCATATTTGAGCAACACCCTTAAGATGATAAGCAGAAGATTCCACCTTTTCTAACGGTGTCATTCCCATGATCATCATCACCACATGTAAACCTCATCAATGAACTCTTGAGGGTCTTTCTAAACCTTAGAACCATGAAAATCCTAAGGATTCATTCTAGTAAAGTCCCTCAATCTAGATGCCTTCGTACCCATAATTGGGTTCATGGGAGCCGAAACCTCCCTATTGGCTTTGCCCGTCATGGCTTGAGCCAACACTTGAAAAGTTGCTCTAAACTCCGCATTAGTCACTTGCTCGGCTAAAGGGTCGACCGGAACATTAGGAGCTTGAGGAGGAGCCTCTTGATTTACATTCTCTCCCGCATTCCTTCTGGCATATGCCCTTCGAGTGGCCATATCCTATAGAGCATCAGATAAGGATTAGGAGAGAGACATTATAGAGTCAAACTCTATAACACGGCTTTGGAGTAATGAAAAAAGTTGAGTTTCCTAAACATCGTATAGCCTCTCATTCATAAATGTGGCGCGCTTCACACTTATGAACACTACTCTACTCAGTGTGGCTTATGAGATTTTCTAGGATCTTTCTAAACCCTGTGCTCTAATTACCAAGTATGTCACAACCCAAGGTAGCCCCTAGGCGTAACATGGTGTATAAGACCCTAAGAGGCCCTATACAAGCCACTTAACATTCATCATACAAGATAATAGAATATTAGATATTTAAATGACATTTTCAACATATAAAAGTTTTATAGAGAAAAGTGAAAGTCTAAACATCGTCTCTAAGCTATCTAGTACATAAGAATGATCAGGGCGTAGCTCGTATTTCAAGTTCCAAAATTGAAAGTAAAGACAAAAGTGAAACCAAAGATCAGTCCTCGGAATAAGAGGACTCACCAATCTTCAATCCTCTATATGAGATCTCTAGCCACGGAAGTGTGAATCTGTAAGGTCAGACCCTATGCTTGGGAAAATGTAGGCAATAGTATGTGTTAGTACAAACATGTACCAAGTATGATAGCCATGCATAAAATATTTGAAAACATGCTTAAAAGGTGATATTTTCATGAGATGCAATAACCAAGCTAAAACATGATATAAAAAGGGGTAGAAGACATAGTTCATAAAACATGGTCAATGCAAATAGACATTATCTTAAAACACATGTAAGATGCTTCTTGAAGTAATATTAGTTCATTATTTTGGGAGATTTACCTTTAACCAACATATAAGATAGTGTGAGCTATCAACATGAAATCTGGTGTCTACCCCACACCAAAAAGGGGTGTCCTACTTGACAAGGTGAGACCACAAACTTCTAGCTGATGTGGATCTACTCGCTAATGGCTATCTAATACAATCATCCTATACGGGAACATAGGTATGGGATAAGCAGACTGCTACTAGAAACCCAACATGTACTAACGGTAGAGCTTCCATCTCAAGATCACATCGGTGCTATGCGTAAATCCCATGGAATAGTCATTTTCTTCACTTGTCTTTATTATCCATGGAAGGCATGTAATCTTGCCAATCCAAGCTAAGTCATATGTCATCCATGGAAAGGTACAATTAAGTAACAAATCCAAGCTAGGTTTCATTAGAATAGCTCCTTAACTTTGATTCATTTTAGGTGAGAAGACATTTCAACCTTTGAATCATTTATGTGAGTAAAACCTTTCACATTCATGCATGAGGTAGCTATGTGAGCAATCCACTCACAACAATTAACCACAATAACAACATATATGCTTTTATTATCAAAACAATCCACATCATATCTCATCAATTCCATAAGAACATGCAAACTTTCATCATTATTGTTTTATAGTTCAAAATCCACTTTCAATCATCAATATCTAGAAAACATGGGTTAAACATGGGTTCGTGGGGATTCATCTAAAAATCATGAGATTATATCAATTCATGCATAAAAGCTCATAAATCAATTAGGTAAATCAACATTTAAAGGAACCCATGACATGGAAGAAAAACCCTAACTCAATTGGGGATTTCTAACTTTGTAAATTAAAGAATTTAGGAACTCCATGGAGGAAAGGGCTCCATGGATGAAAACTATCATACCTCTATGCCAAGATCTTGCCTTCACTGGTGCAATTGGAGGCTTATCTTGAAATCCTAGGTTGACTCCTTCTTCTTCAAGCATTGTAGAGAGATATATTTTGAAGAGAAAGACTTCTTTTTCATTTAGGAATTTGAGAGAATGATTTCAATTGTTGAAATTTGGGGTTAAAATACTTATATAGGACTTTAGATGAAGGGTAAAATGACATAGTATTAGGCTAGAATAATTAGGAAAATACGCAAAAGCCCCTAATAAAATAACTGTCAAGCTCACCAACGACCTCGACCTACGGTTTGTCGATCAAATCACGAACCGTCCTGGTTGGTCATCGATGAGTTCAAAGACCAATATTTTTGGACCTCAAATGACGAGACCCACCCACAGACCATGGTCCTAACGACGGGATGTGGGTCCCGATCGTGGGTCTCAACTTTTGACCCTAGAATTTCTCTAAGTCTGGGACTAACCTACGGAACCTATTTATGGCTCGTGCATTGATTGACGGACCATCCTGGTGGATTGTTGAAAAAGTACTGAAACTCAAAATTTTGGAAAAACCTCAACTTGCAATCCACGCCACACATACGGACCGTCGTTCCACCCACGGTCAGTGGATGGCGTCGTCAATCTTGACATCATGCTTAAGAAAACTCAATTTTTTCTCTCTTTCTGAATCCGATGTGTTACATTTATTGAAACTGTATTGTGCACATGCATTGTCATGAGATTGAGTATAAGTTGGGCACGTAGAGATCGTCCGTGCGGGGATTGTGAGATGTTAGGATTATAAGTCAGACATGAGGAGATTGTCCATGCTGGGATTATTTGATTTGATGATAGTGAACTGAGATCGTCCACACAGACATGTCGAGATCGTATGTGATGGTATATGGACCTCGCGAGTCCCTCGTGGATCATAAACTCTCGATGTATTTCTTAGGAGTATCATGTATATACAATAGAGATAGTACTTTACATTTGAGGCATATCATTTCATAGCGTCGCATTACGTCGTATCTCATTACATCCTTCATTCTTGTTTGAGTATGTTCTTTATTGATTTTTCACATTACGTGACATTTGATTATCCTTATTGATGAAAACTTGGTTGATAAGTATATTGTGGACTTGTAAAATTAAAAGATTATTTCCTTATATACTCATGTCACTACTTCTTTGTTGTCAGTTTATGAGATATACTAGGTACACATGGTTTTGTACTCATACTATACTTGTTGCACTCTTTTGTGGTGTAGATTGGATTTTGAATTTGAGCAAATTTTTTGGAGCTTTCAAAGTTGAGTTTGAGTTATCCTGGAGTTGTGGTGATCTACTTGTTTGTTCCGTGGCCCAAACATCCCACCATGTCTTTAGTTATTATTTTATTTTAGTATTTAGACAGGATGTTCCTTATGTCTAGGTTTGTCATTTAGTTCTAGACTTGCATCATAGTTTAGAAGCTCTTGTACTTATGACACTAACTCTTGGGTGGTAGTTTAGTTTTCCACATTCAATACTTATTAAGACTTAGTTGTTGGGATATTCTACTTGTCATTTAGTTTTTCCATTATCAATAAAGTATTGAATTGGTAAAAGTATTGGGTTGACTTACCTATCATTTGGGAACATAGGTGCCATCACGACTTGTTAATGTTGATCGTGACAAATTGGTGTTAGAGCCCTAGATTCATTGGTCTCACGAGTACAAGAGCTGAGTCTAGTAGAGTCTTGTGGATCGGTGCGGAGACGTCCGTTACATATCTTTGAGAGGCTATGGGACTTTAGGAGACTTCTATTCTTTCATTCTTTATCATGCGTATGTGGTTCATTTTAAGCACTGTTTCATTCTCTCACTAATAGTGATGAGACATTCTCAAATTCGTATGTCAACGATATTAATGATTTTATATGGCATAGTATGAGATGTTGTGATATGGCTACTAAAATGACTAGGTGATGAGCATTGCAACTTTGAATAAATCAATTGAAAAGATCAGGAATAGAAAAAATGACTTGCTCGAGTTATGATTTTGATACAAAAAAATTCAATTTCGTTGGTATTTATTACGACAATTTCATAGTATAGATATATCACTGATTGATCAATAATTTAATATTGGAAGGGTATAATATGAATGCTATGAATATAAGTGTATTGTTAGGAGGATCAATTAATTATATAAGAGCATTGTTGTCATGATCAGGCTACAACAAAAAGTTGAGGAATAACAAAAATATAAGAGGTGATCATTTATGATGAAGTATGAGATGGTAGAGCTTGCTATAAGATTTGTATGAAAGACTTTCTTTCTGACCTTTGGAGAAGAGGTATACTAAAAAGAATTTAAATAATTTAAGTTGGATAAAACGATAATCACAATGGTAAAGTTTCTTATGAGGGATGTCACGACGTGGACTAAATATAATATTGTATGAGATTCTGAAGCCAACTTGAGGTGTCAATCAACAAGGATATTTAAAGTGGTGATTAAATGGTAGATATTGACACATTTAAGCTGTGAGATGTCTTTTAGAGATTGAATTGAGGACCAACAGTATTAGTTGAAATTAATGAAAAACAAAATTTGATTTTTGGGCAAGGATACTCCTATGAAACTATGTGGAAACATTCATAGAGACGTGTGTACAGTGGTAAAAAAAATCACCCTACAATGTATGACTAATATTTTGGTGGTTGGATATATTATATCGACAACTAATTAACTCTATTTGAGTAACAAAGGTTGTCGCAAGCATTGTTCAGTATGCTCTGGATTTTTGTAACTTTATTTTGATTATGAATCTATTTTCTTTTATGTACCTTATTTTGATTTTGAATATGTTTTGTGACTCTCCTTCTAGGTTTGTACGTATTAAGACACCCTTAGATGATTCTTAGAGGTGGATCGATTACATCTCTCTTAAGTTGTTGATTTGATAGGATAAAACACGTAGATATACTTAAATATTTTGGATATGATAGACGTTGATATCACATTGGGTATAGATTGAATCCATCCATATTATGAAATTTAATATTGTTACCTTAGATATGTCGGGTACACTTAATCTTAAGTGACAAGACCTTCTCAACCCCCTATTTGAGGAAGGTATTATCATTTTCAAAGACTCAACGTATGATTGGGAATGAATGTCCCACCTATTTGACTTATGTTCATGATATGAGTATCGATACTTCTCCTTTAGAATTAGTATAAGTGGTGAAAGAGTTTCTGAAGGTGTTCTACCCGATCATGGCTTTGATTTTGGTATTGACTTAGAACCAAGAATTTAGCCACTTTCTATCAATTTTAATTGGAATGGTCCAATAAAATTGAATGAATAGTAACAAAATTTGTTAAGTGAGTGTTTTTGTTAGACCAAGTATTTCTTCTTGAATTGTTTTAATTTTAATTGTGAAAAAGAAGGATGACACCACAAGAATGTGCACTGACTATAAATAATTAAACAAAGTGATTATTAAGGACAAGTATCATAATTCGCGTGTTGAGGACTTATTTATGAGTTTTGGTAACCTCTAAGATTGAATTGAGAGTTGATTAATATCGATTCACGGTTAGGACGAATGATATCTTCAAGATAGCCTTCAACACCTCTTGACAATATAAGCTCTTTATTATGACCTTTAGGATGACTAACTCCCCATCAACTTTTTTTATGGAATTGATGAATAGGATGCTATGATTTATTTGAAATTTATTTGCTATAGTCTACATTATTGATATTTTGATCTATCCTCACAATAGAGGGGATCATGAGTAGCATTTAAGAATTATACTTCAAAATTTGAAAAACAAAAGTAACCTTATGTAAAGTTTTCTAAGTGTGAGTTCTATCTAAGTTTTGTGATATTTTTGGGCATGCTCTAACTAAAGATGATAATATGGTAGATTTGTAGAGTATTGAGACAGTTAGATAGTGGACTAGGTTTATCTTACCTATAATGATCAAGAGTTCTATGTGTTTGACTAGTTACTACAGATGGAATTCAAATGACTTCTCTTTTATTGTGTCGCTATTGACAAAAATAACTTAGAAGAATTTAACTTTCTAATGATCTAATAGGGTGAGGCTAACTTTCAAAATTATAAGACCTTGCTGACTTCAGACTCAATTTTGACCTTACTAATGAAAGATGAAGAGTTCACAAAGTATTATAATGATTCACAGTTGATCTTGAAAATGTTTTGATGTATAAAGATAAGGTAATAAAGTATATTTTGAGACGGTTGAATGTCTAGGAAAATAACTACCCTACTCATTATTTAGAGTTGATAGTAATAATTTTTGCTCTGAAAATTTAGAGACATTATTTACTTGGAGAGCACGTTGAGGTGTCCACGTATTATCACATTATTTAATATATTTTTAGTTACAGAGATCAAGATTTGAGGTGGAGGAGATGGTTATGGATGCTTAAGGATTATGACATTACTGTCTTATATTACCTAAGAAAGACAAATATAGTAGCAAATGCGTTGAGTCAGAAATTAGTAAGTATGGAGATCTTGATTATGTTGCTAGTGGAATAAATGTTCAATACTTGGATAATAGATTTATGAGACTTGATATTTTGAATCCTGATAGGATTGTTGCTTATATGGAGGTACACTCTCTTCTAGTGGATCATATCAAGGCTAGACATTTTGAAGTTTAGAAAATAAATATAGTTCAAGACAAGCTGTTAATGATGACTATAACGAGGAAATTTTAAAATTCGAAATGTGTTTTAAGAATGAAGAATCATATTTGTCTTTTAGGAGTTAGTGATTTCACCATTATAATTATGAAAGAGACTTATAACTCTAAATAATCTATTCATTGAGGAGTAGCAAAAATATATTGTGATTCAAAAAATTATCAGTGATATCAAATGGAAAGGGACATTGTAGAGCATACCTCTCGATGTTTGAACTGCCAGCATATAAAGTACAAGCACTAGAGACTAGGTGGTGAGACTCATAAGATGTTTATACATGAGTGAGATTTGGAGTGAATATCTATGGATTTTGTGTTAGGATTAACAAAGACTTTGAGAAAGATTAGTGATATTTGACCTATCAGAGATAAAATGATTGAATAAGCTTACTTTGGGTCGATTTAGACTTCATATGTGCAAAAACTTTGGTTAGAACTTACATTCAGAAGATAGTCCATTTGCATGGTGTGTCTAGTTTCATCATTTCAGAAAGATTTAATCAGTCCATATCTAATTTTGATAGTTGATTTCACGTATCAGGACACTACTTCCAGTTCTAGTGTCAACGATCGTGAGTAGTAATATAACCCAACTAGTGAGTTGGGGTCGAGTCCCAAAGGAGCGGTTCTTAATTAAGAATCAATAGAAAATATAAATGTGTTCAAGCCAATTATAGCTATAAACATTTACGAAGAAAATCATGATAAATTAAAGGAAGACACAAGTGCCAAGTATCAAAAGAAGGGGGGGTTTGTAGTTAACTAGCAACTAAAAACAACAATTAATACGAAAATATGAATATGGAGACGGGATTCTTGGGATGTGATAGGATTATGGACTAAGGTAAACAACCGGGTAATTGCTATTGATAGTAAATCGCTATAAATTGGTAACTAAGCTAGACTATAGTGGGGGTAAACTTTCTCTCGAATTATTTATCCCGAATCAAATCGGTTTCTCTCGAACACCAATAAGCGACAATGAAGCACAACCTTCGCCTTAGTCCATTCACTCTCTCAAGCTAAATGTGTGGGAGAGGATTTAGGATTCACTCTCTCGAGCTGAACCCACGACAACCCAATAACTACAGACCATCAATTCAGTAGTTTTGGTTTTACAACCTCTCTCTCGAGAAAGCTAATGAGTCCATAATTTGGACTCATTTAGGGATTGATTTTAATAGAATTAGTGTCTTCAAATGCATATTTTGTATCAATAATTGATGTAAATCCTTAAGTTTAAGGTATTTGGAGTTTGACGTAAAGCATGGAGACTACTTGGCAAAAAGGAACAAAACGGCTAAAAAGACGAAGAAAAGAAGGCTTGAGGATCGCCTAAAGCGTTAGGCGAGTCGCCGAATGGCCCTAATCTCGTCTAATGTTCCAGTGTCCTGAGCCCTGAAGGAAAAGATCAAGTCGACGATGAAAAGAAGCAGTCGGCGCGTCACGAAACAGTTCTGCGAAGAAGTACTATATCGCCCAATGATCCAGAACCCGAAGATGCTGAAGGCAAAAGCTGAAAGGCGATGAGGCAGACCAAAGGGCGGATCGCCGAGTACATTAGCGATCCCGACTAACTGCGTCGAGTGATCCTTTGCAGCACATTTTTTGACAACTATAAATACTAGTTTGAATTTTTATCTTAGTATGCAATTTCAGATACAACATTTTATTTTCTAAGTTTTCAAGTAGAGAACATTTTTTTTTAGCCCTTGAAGATTTAAAGACTTCCAATTCCAAGAAATTGGGCTTGGGTTTCGAAGATTCTTCACTCTTGACGTGTTTTAAGACTTAATTCTTCATACCCAGTTGATGGAAACTGATATTGGTATAAATTTTTATCTCTTTTACATGTCTAGATAAAACCCTAATTCTTAGGGTGTGATTTTGTGAATATGGGTTAAATTTCCTATTGGGTATTGCTTATTGTTAGTCTATTTGTTCTTTAAATGTGATTTCGTTCAGTAGTTGTGTTTGAACTTAATGGGATTGTAGTTGCAAATACGATTTCATCTTAGTGTTTTTGGCTTGCTCGAGAGAGAGCTTCTAAAACTAAGACTACTAAATCAATAGCCGGTGGTTATTGGGTCATCGTGGGTTTAGCTCGAAAGAGTGAATCCTAGACCTTTTCCCACACATTCAGTTGGAGAGAGTGAATGGATTAAGGTGGAGGCTGTGCTTAAAACCGGCAACTCGATGTTCGAGAGAAACCGAGTTGATTTGGGGTAAGTTTCTCGAAAGAGAATTTACCCCCACTAAAATCTAGCCTAGTTACAAATGTTCAGCAATTGACTATCAATAGCATTTACCTGATTGTGTAGTTTATCCCATATTCCTATCACATCCCAAGAATCTCGTCTTCCTATATTCGTATCTTTTTTTTATTTCACTATTTTTGTTCACTAATGTTGATGAGTCCATAATTTGGACTCATTTAGGGCTATATTTTGTTAGAATTAGTGTCCTCAAAAGTATATTTTATCTCAATATCTGATGAAAATCCTTAAGTTTCAGGTATTTAGAGTTTGAGGCAAAGCATGGACACTACTTGGCAAGAAGGAACAAGGTGGCTGAAAAGAACTAAGAAATGAAGGCCTGAAGATTGCCGATACCAGTTGGCGAGTCACCGATGGGCCTGGAGATCGCCTTTTGTTCCAGTGTTCTGAGCCCTGAAGGAAAAGGTTAGGTTGGCGATGAAATAGAGAAGTCGGCGTGTCGCTGATCAGTTCCGTGAAGCAGTACAATATCAAATAATCACTCAAAACGCGAAGAGGCTGAAGTCTAAAGCAGGAAGGCGATGAAATCGACCAAAAGGCGGATCGCCGAGCGTATCGGCGATCCCAATAAACTATGTCGAATGGTCCTCCACAACACAATTTTTCAAACACTATAAATACTTGTTTATCATATCATATCATATCATATCATATCACTTCTATTATTCCAACTTTTTACAGTTTTTGAGAGAGTTTAAGTTTAAGAAGGTTTTGGAGACTTTGTTCTAAGACCTTGAAGTTTTGAAGGATTTCAACTCCAAGAAATTGGATGTGGGTCTCGAAGATTCTTCACTTTTGACGTGTTTTAAGTCTTAATTCTTCATTCCCAGGTGATGGAAACTAATATTGGTATAAATTTTTGTCTCTTTTACATGTCTAGCTAAAACCCCAATTCTTGGGGTGTGATTTTGTGAATATGAGTTAAATTATCTGTTGGGTCTTGCTTGTTGATGGTTTATTTGTTGTTTAAATGTGATTTTGTTTAGTAGTTGTGTATGAACTTAATGAGATTGTACTTGCAAATACGATTTCATCTCAGTGTTTTTGGCTTACTCGAGAGAGAGGTGGTAAAACTGAGACTACTAAATTGATAGCTGGTGGTATTGGGTCGACATGGGTTCAGCTCGAGAGAGTGAATCCTAGTCTTTCTCCCACACATTCAAGTCGAGAGAGTGAATGGGCTAAGGCGGAGGCTGTCCTTAATGCGGCAACTCGGTGTTCGAGAGAAACCGAGTTGATTCGAGGTAAGTTTCTCGAGAGAGAATTTACCCCCACTGTAGTCTACCCTAGTCACAAATGTTCAACAATTTACTATCAAAAGCATGTACCTGATAGTCTAGTTTAACCCGTAGTCCTATCACATCCCAAGAATCCCGTCTTCATATCTCGTTTCCTTATATTTTTACTCTTTTTTAGTTGTTAATTAATACAAACCCCCATTGATAATTGACGCTTGCGTCACTCCTTAGATTTAGTATGTTTTTATTCGTTAATATCTATAGTTATGACTAATTAGAACTTGATTTTATTTTTCTACTAATTCTCAAAACCACTCCCTGTGAGAACAATCACAACCCTTGGTTGGGTTATATCACTACACGCGATCTTTTGGCACTTAAACCGAAATAGTGTGAGTTGATTACATCGAACATCAAAATGGCGGCGCTACCGGGGAGTGGTGTTATTTGAGAATTTGTAGTTAAGTAGGATTTT
>JAJOOI010022559.1:0-2500 GCA_029582585.1 Solanum bukasovii
ATAACATAATCAACATCAATATAAGCAATTGACATATTCCCTTCATAGCCTTCAAGGCTTCATTCAAAGACTCAACCCTAATTTCATAGAAATTATACATAACCTAGGGTAGAATCATCATACAAACATGAATTACATAACATCACATCACATTCATAGCCTTCATTCAATATCCAACACAAACTAGGGTTAGAATTAGGAAAAGAATGAGAAACATAGGTCTCATGGGGAATTCTTCAAGAAACCACCAATACAATATAAATTCATCCATAATTTTTCATATAACATCAATCAAAGTCAGTTTATAACATCAATTTCACTTTAGAAAGAAGACCCACGTTTTTGGATTGAAACCTAGAAATTGGAGATTTTGAAATTTATCTTGAAGGTGCCTCTTGGGGAATGGAATCCCAAGAGTGATAAGCAACCATACCTTATTGACGAATTAACCACGAAAATCCGAGTTGAAACCTTGGAGAGTTGATCTTCTTCTTGAAGCTCCAATCTTCTTCAATGGAGTTCTTGAGAAGAGAGAGAGAAGAGAGAAGGAGGAACTTTAGGTTTAGATCTTTGGGGTTTTGTGTTTGAGTGATAAAAGTGAGGTAAATTGACTTAAAAATCATTATATACACGTCCCCTAAAGTACCCTAAATACCCTTCACTTAAATGGACTCTTTAATAAAGTAAAAATAGATTTCTGAATTTCTGCATTTTCGTAGCGGATCTGTTCCCTGAAGATATTTGGAATTAAATTTCGAGACAGTAGAGTCCGCGACACGACCGCGTCACGAACAAACAGTAGAGTCCGCGACGCGCTTTTGTTCCCTCCAAGAGCAATTTGCAAACTGCCCTGGCAACTTGTTTGTCCAAGGTTGGGGTCCCCCTTGAGGCCCCTTAGGGTGGTCCCGGGGAGTCGTATTCGAATGTTTTGACCCTATAAACATATATTTATCTATTTTAACTCTTTTTACAAGATTATACCATCATACGACACTCCCAAACTTGTCCAAAACCTAAGGACACACTAGAACACATTCTTCTCTAGATTCTGGACGTCGTGATCGTTTCTTGACGTTTAGACTTTTAGTCTTCCAAACCAAGTCAATTACATTAGTTTAGGTTTATAAACATCATTTTAACTATTTATAAGTCATTATTCATAAGTGGGGCTCTAACTTAAGTCATAGAATTTCTGGGGTGTTACAAGTTATTTCACAAAGACTTGCCAGGGTAAGGAAGAAGGGGGGCACAAGCACACTTGGAGAGCACAGTACAACGGAGAGTTGTATGTTGTGTTCGGGAAGGATGAATTGCTCCCAAAAAGGAATCTATTGATTCTTTCCTAATTGGTTGGAATTTACTTCACGGGCGAGGTCTCTGGTTCAAGTCCAGGATGGCCCAGCTGCGCCAAGGAAAAGAATAGAAGGAGCATCTGACTACTTCATGCTTGCTCCACTTGGCTTGGAGGGATATAGCTCATTTGGTAGAGCTCCGCTCTTCCAATTGGGTTGTTGCAATTACGGGTTGGATGTCTAATTGTCCAGGCGGTAATGATAGCATCTTGTACATGAACCACTGGCTCACTTTTTCTAAGTAATGGGGAAGAGGACCGAAACGTGCCACTGAAAGACTCTACTGAGATAAAGATGGGCTATCAAGAACGTAGAGGAGGTAGGATGGGCAGTTGGTCAGATCTAGTATGGATCGTTCATGGATGGTAGTTGGAATCGGCGGCTCTCCCAGGGTTCCCTCATCTGAGATCTCTGGGAAGAGGATCAAGTTGGCCCTTGTGAACAGCTTGATGCACTATCTCCCTTCAACCCTTTGAGAGAAATGTGATGAGTCCACAAATTGGACTCATTTAAGGCTTTATTTTAATAGAAATAGTGTCCTCGAATGCTTGTTTTATCTCACTACCTGATTAAAATGCATAAGTTTCAGGTATTTGAAGTTTTACTGGAAACATGGACACTTAGGCGCAAAACGGAGCAAAAAGGGATGAAAAGAACTAGAAATGAAAGTCTGCAAATCGCCGAGTCCAACTTGGCAAGTCGCCAAATTGACATGCACCATCCTTTGTTCCAGTATGCGAAGCCTTGAAGGAAATGAATCAAAAGGCGAGGAAAGGACCAGTCGGCGAGTGGCCGATTAGTTCCGCGAAGTAGTATTGTACCGCCCAATGATCCAGAATATGAGGATGCTGAAGGTAAGACATTGAAGGCGATGAGCTGATAAAGGGCGGATCGCCGAGTTCATCGGCGATCTCGACTAATGTCGCCGAACAATCCTCCGCAGCACAATCTGTTAAAACTATAAATACTAGTTAGAGTTGTAGTCTGATGGAGAACAATTTTAGAGTAAAAAATATTATTAGTCTATAGTATTTTTCTGTATTGTTTTCTCAAGTTTGGAGAGGGTTTTGTGGAGACTTGAAGAAAGGAGTTCATTTTCCCCAAGTTGGAAGTGGGTCTTCTTTATTCTTCTTCTGTAGCTTAATTCA
>JAJOOI010022559.1:7500-12143 GCA_029582585.1 Solanum bukasovii
CTAAACTTAAGTAAAGACTTAATATGAATTATAAAGGGAATTATGTTTAGCACTGAGTGGATATGAGTATGATGTGGGTTCCTTCATGCTAGTAGTTGGTTTCCCAATATGGTTATCTCATAAGATGGAAACTCCCACGTTAGTAGTTAGGGTTTCTAGTAGCAATCTCCTTATCCCATAACTATGTGTCCACATAGGTCTTTAGCTAGTGGATCCACCTAAAAGCTAATATGTATGTCCTACCTTAGGAAAGTAGGACACCTCTTTTCGGTGTGGGGTAGAACACCGGATTCCATATAGCTCACATGGTCTATGTCGGTTAAGGCTAAATCTCCCTAAATGATAGAATACGAGCTATGATAAGAATATGGACTCTAATTATGACTCCTTAAGAGGTACTACTAAGTAAGAGTGAGGGTATGGGACTTCACTCATACATTGCACAAGTGGACTTTAAGAGGGGTTATGGTTATGTTCTCTTACGTTATGAAGACTTATGAATTGTGTATGTATGATATGAATGAATGTTAAAGTTAACTTTACTTGTTTCAAGTTATGATCATAAATGTCTCATTACTTATGTATGTTGGTGGTGGTCTAAATGTGATAAATGGTAGGGTTATGGGATCTTACCTTTGCATTGCACTAGTATGACTTTGGGTTTCTTATATGTTGGTATGAACTTATGTTATGTTCATTGGTAGCCTAAAAGTGAGACTTAGTGTAGATAGGATTATGGGATCCTATCTATGCATTTCACAAGTGTAGCTTAAGGTTGCTCATGTGATAGTTTTATTATGTTGATATGATCTTGTTATGTACTTATGCATGTGAACTATCTCTTGTGAAGATTGGAGTATGCATTATGTTGTGTTGAAGACTATGCTTGTAATTATGATGATATTCTTTATGTTATGATGAATTGTGCATGGTTTGTCTTATGAGTTACATTATCTAACCATTTCAAAGATGATGTTCAAAAGTGGCATAGCATGGTTTTAAACAAAATGTCCCTTTTATGCATGTTTTAAGGATTTTCTTGCATGGCTTCCATACTTAGTACATTTTGTGCTAATCCATATTTCTACATTTTCTATAAGTATAGGCTTTGGAGATATTGGATGTTATCCTCGTGGCTAGGACTCTAGTAGATCATGAAGAAGAAGATTGGTGAGTCCTCGTAGTATTCGAGGACTCGATCACATGTCATTTATGTCTTTCTTTTATGTTTTAGATTAAGGGTTGTGTCCCTAAGATTGTATTAAAGAGTTGTAATTCTAATGTTATAGATGGTTTGAGACATAGTGTCATAGACTCTCTCATTTTATAAAGACATTGATTGTAAAGAAAAGTTTTAAATTTTCCACATTTTTCCCTATGTTCTTATGTCATGATATGCTAAGGGATTGTATAAGACCCCTTCGGGGTCAAGTACACTGTGTCACGTCTAGGGAGTAGTCTCGGGTCGTGACATCCCGTTTATCTCACTTTGCATTTCCCGATTAGTAGAGGAGAAATTTACAAATACTAAAGAATATGAGTACCAACCTGCACTTCTCTTGGTATAATCTCGGATACACTTTGAAAACTATGACGGATACACTTTGAAAACTATGGAAATATGTTGTTGCAGGATCATTTGTGGATTTAACGCCTTTCTTTCCCTTGGAGGATATAGGTCTATACAATCCTGGCTCGGTTAGCAACTTCTCATTTAATACCCCTAACCTACATACAAGAATGCATACGCCAACAATCCAATTCTTACCTGCCACTTTTATGGCCCAATTCTTTTTCTTTTCTCCAGCAGCCCAATTCATATTCCAATACCAACCCAGCTCATACCCACCACAGCACACCTTCAACCCAATACGCATACCAAACGAACCTTTTCTTTCACACCAGCGAAACCAACAAAAATGATGGGTCGTACCCCGAGGCCTACCCCTCGGCCTCGATGGGTCATACCTCGAGGAATTGTACCTTGAGGCCCACCCCCCGGCCTCAAGGCATTGTGCCCCGAGGCCACACCCGCACCACACCCCCTGGCCTTGAGTCATCGTGCCTTGAAGCCACATCTTCACTCCAACCCCCAGCCTTACGGCGTCGTGCCCCTAGGCCTCACCTTCATCCCACCCACCCCCCGACCTCGAGGTGCAACGCCTACCACCCTCCACCGCACCCTCCGACCTCGGGGTATAGTGCACCGGCGATACCCCGAGGCCGCACCCCCACCCCTCCCACTGGCCTCGAGACCCCGTCCCCTTCCCCCCCCTCAAGACGTCATGCCCCAAGCCCCCCTCCCTTGACCCCCATCTTCGAGGCATCACGCCTAGACGTCCAACTCCCAACCTCGAGACATCGCACCACGAGCCCCCTACCCCTCAAGCCAAGGCATCGCACCACGAGGCCCACCCCACATCCTCGAGGCTTCGCGCCCAGAGGCCCACTCCCCTGCCTCGAGGCCCACCCCTGGCCTCGAGGCTTTGTGCCCCTAGGCCCCCAATCCCCACCCGACCTCGATACGTCGTACCCCCTGGCCCCTAAACCTCCGGCCTCAAACGACGCGCCTCGAGCCCCCCACTCCTGGCCTCACGATGACGCGCACCAAGGCCCACCTCAACCCTTCGGCCTTGAGGCGTCGCGCCCCAAGACACACACCCAACCCCCGGCATCGAGGCATCGGGCATCCAGGCACACCCCGCCACCCAATCTCGGCCTCTAAGCGACATTCCCTGAGCCCCCCTAAGGTGTCACACCCCGAGTCCCCCCTCCCCCACCCCACCCCCATTCCCCGACCTCGAGGCATCGCACCCCGAGGCCCTCTCCTCGACCCCACCCCACTCCCCGACCTTGAGGTGTCACGCCTCGAGGCCCACTCCCTGGCCTCGATGCTTTATGCCCCGAGGCCACAACCCCCACCCCGGCCTCGATACATCATACCCCCTGGCCTCAAACGACACACCACGAGGCCCCCCACTCTCTCCCCCCGCCTCACGGCGTTGCGCACCGAGACCCACCCTAACCCTCCGGCCTTGAGGCATCACGCCCTAAGACACACTCCCTACCCCCAAGCTCGAGGCACACCCTGCCACCCAACCCCGGCCTCGAGGTAACATTACCTGAGCCCCCCCCTAAGGCATCACCCCCCGAGGCACCCCCACCCCCGACCCCTGGCCTCGAGGCGTCGCGCCCATACTTATTCATGCATTTCACAAGTATGTTTTAGGGTATGTAGTCATTATCTTCAAAATTATGTTTTAAACTAGTAAATGGCATGCATTCTACTAAAATGTCTTTTTAGCATGTTTTCAAGGATTTTATGCATGACTATCATACAATACAATTTTTGTACTAACCCATATTTTCTACATTTTTCCCAAATTGTAGGTCCCGATTCTTAAGGCGACTATCATTTGGTTCAAGCTTAGATTCAACTATTCTCCTTGCTTGTGGTGAGTCCTTATGATTCGAGGACGGGAAATTTCACTTGAGTTTCTTTTTAGTACTTTATATTTTTGGATTATGTTGTTGAGGCTGTGACCCTATTTTGACTCATGAATTGTAATAGATGGTTTATTGAGACAAATCTAGACTTTCGCTTTCCTTTATAAAGATATTTGGACTAAAATGCGTTTTTACTCTTATAAAGATACATGGTGTCTTTCGAGGCTCAATTGTCTTGTTACTTCTAGGGGGTAACCTTGGATCGTGACACCACCCACCCACAACCTAGAGGCGCCGCTCCCCGACCCCTCCCTCTCACCCCACCCCAGCCCCAACCTAGAGGTGTCGTGCTTCGAGCCCCCCACCCCCTGGCCTAGAGGCGTCGCACCCTGAGCCCTCCACCCCCACCCTATCACACAGCCTCGAGGCGTCGCGCCCCGAGCACCCCCACCATACCTCCCAGCCTCAAGTCGTCGTACCCCGAGGACCCGTTTCCCCCACATCCTGGCTTGAGGGGTCGCGCCCTGACCACCCCCCACCCCCAACACACACACCTCAGACTCAAGGCGCAGTGCCTTGAGGACCCCCACCCCAACCCCTGACCTCGAGGCCTCCACCCCTCTTCCCAACCTCGAGGTCCCTAACCCCCAGCCTCAATGCCCCCATAACCAACTTCACCCCATGGACCCCACCCCACTCCTTGCCTCGAGGCGTCGCTCCCCGAGGTTCTATATGTCTTGTTACGTTTAGGGGGTTACCAACCTTGGGTCGCGACACCACCACACCCACAACCTAGAGGCGCCGCTTCCTGCCCCCTTCCCCTCACCCCACCCCCCGACCTAGAGGTGTCGTGCTTCGAGCCCCCCACCCCCCGGCCTAGAGGCGTCGCACCCCAAGACCCCCACCCCCACCCTATCACCCAGCTTCGAGGTGTCGCGCCCCGAGCACCCCCACCCCACCTCCCAGCCTTGAGCCATCGTACCTCGAGGACTGCCTTCCCCCAACCCTACGAACTCTAAGCCCCCACCCCACTCTCGGCCTCGAGGCGTCGCTCCCCGAGGTTATTGTCTTGTTACGTTTAAGGGTAGGTAACCTTAGGTCGTGACACCACCACACCCACAACCTAGAGGCATCGCTCCTCGACCCCCTCCCCTCACCCCACCCCACCCCCTAACCTAGAGGTGTCGTGCTTCGAG
>JAJOOI010022560.1:0-14030 GCA_029582585.1 Solanum bukasovii
GAAAAACAAATCAATCAGATATTAAGTTTCATCAAATAGAGTCAATTCATTGTGAAATCATCATAAATTATTTATCACTTATTCAAAGAACAAAGAAAAAGAGTAGCCATTATTTTAAGCAAAAACAAAAACTTCAAAAAAAATCCAATTATCTTTTGCTATAATAGCAATACCAAACAGAAGGAGTGAAAAAGCCAATCGACTGTCTGGATATACGCAGAACTTTGAAGTACAAAATTCAAGTGACTATTAGTATAATTACTCATTTTTTACGGTATGCTCGGATTAATTTTCTATCACAATCTTCATAAGTCTCACAAATAACCTGAAACTCATAGTATTTAAACCTAACTCAAGCGATTTCATCAATATATGCCGCTCGTTTGATAGTACCATGAAATAAGTTTCTTCTCTTAATGCCGGATAAGAATACTCTTGAATTGCACTTCATTTTTTGCTATTTTCTCTCTTGTTCTCTCATCAGTTCTCCACAAATGTCAGACGGTGAGAATATATATATTTAATGTTGAGATTGACAAAGTAAGTTGTAACCACCTTATTTCAAAAAAAAAAAATCAATTTTTGAATTTAATAGTTTGATTAATTTTTGTTGTTTTATTGATAAATTTAAACAGTTAAAAGTCTGCAAATTAATTGACGTGGGGAGAGGAAAATGGGCTACGTGTTGCAGTAACTGAAGTTAAAGTTAATTTTTTTATTAATAAGTTTATGATTTTAAAAAATCTGAAAACGGAATACACATGTTTTGGAAAAAACTGAATCCACATGTTTTGGCAATTTTATTTGACAATTATTTTGTATTATTTTTTAAAACCTAATAATGTAGTTTCTTTCATTTTGGCTTACTATTAGATTTTTAAAAAAAATATTATATATATATATATATATATATTATTTTTTAACTAATTATTTAAAATATAATTTAGTTTATAACAACTCCCCATATTTCTCTTGTTGCACAACCCACCTATCTTAAATTTTCATTTGAAATCAATAAAAACAATTATTAATATTGATTTTTTAAAAATAAAAAATTGTGAATATTAAATAATAACTAATAACTATTTATTAATTAATCTAAATATGTATTACTATTTATATGAATGGAAAATGTTTCCATTATGTACGGTTTTCCGTTCTTTTTCTTTTCTTTTAATTTTAAGAATTAAAAATGTTGTTTTTTCTGGTTTAGACACGTGTCATTCTAATTATTGACATGTGTCTATGTTTATTTATTGATTATTAATTATTTAAAATTATTTAAAATTCTTAAAATTTGTGGTGCTGACATGTGCCATTTTTTCTTCTCCTTTTATATATAGATAGATTTGTGTTTTATTATTAAACTAGGTGTTAATTCTATCTTTATCATTATGAAGTGATACATAACTTTATTGAAATTAGTTAAATTATGTTTTGTTATTATTATATAGTTGTGTTCTATTATTAACTAAGTATTAATTATATCTTTATCATTATGAAGTGATACATAACTTTATTGGAATTAGTTAAATTATGTTTTGTTGTTATTATATATTTGTGCTCTATTATTAAACTAGTTGTTAATTCTATATTTATCATTATGAAGTTCATACATAACCCATGCTTTTGCTAAAAAAACAACAACAATCTCAAAGTCTTTTTATTTTATTTTTCGTTTCTGGTCATTTTAAGAAAAGAAAAAAAGAGAGGCTGTTTTTGCAAAAAAGAAAATTTTAAAAAAAAATGTAAATCTGGTCATTTTTGCAAAAAATGTAAATTTGATCATTTCATAAATTCTGTTTTTCTTTTTCTTAAATAAATATATGAAATGGTTATTTAAACAAAAATACAAAATCGGCTATTTTTGGTCAATAATTTAACTATTAGATAAAATTAGCTATTTTTGTAATTTTCTTTCAAAAGAGTATCTGACAATTTTGTGTGAAACTGAAAATTTTACTAAAGTGGTCATTTTATGAAATTTTATAAAAAAAAAGAATTTTTTTTTAGTATATCACTACTTGCTTTAAAATGGGCTTAGTCATTATTTTTTTTTAAAAATAAAATAATTTTTTTCTTTTTGTTGTTG
Source organism: Solanum bukasovii (assembly GCA_029582585.1). Lineage (NCBI taxonomy): Eukaryota > Viridiplantae > Streptophyta > Magnoliopsida > Solanales > Solanaceae > Solanum > Solanum bukasovii. The sequence goes on from JAJOOI010022560.1 coordinate 2,093, forward strand.
TCGTCAAGTTGTGATATTTAGTATTTATTTGATTCTTTTTTGAAAAAAAAAATCGTTAATTCCTTTTATCAATTTGCAAAAAAAAATAAAATAAAAATCTTTTTCATGTCTATATATTGCAACAAGTTCATTTTTTTATTAATTTTTTTTTCTCATTATTAAATAAATTTTGAGTCATTAATTATCAGTCTTTTTAAAAAAATAAAAAAATAAATACCACCATGTGTTCGGTTACGATCCTTGGTGTGTATTTTTTCTAAAAAAGTGGTCTTGTGTGTGGTTACGCTCCTAGGCCAATCATTTTTTTTATTAAAAAAATAAAATTTAGTAACTAACACAAGTTTACTTTTTTTATCCAAAAATTATTTTAGCCAAACATGAGTTAATAAAGCGATCGTGCTAGAACCACGAGACTCGATGGGTGCCCCACACCTTCCCTCCGATCAATAGAATTTCTTACCAATCTCTATTTTCGTAGACTAAAAATAAAAAGTTTTTCCCTTTTTTTCTCTTTTAAATTAGGAATTATCAGGTGACTTGAAACACCTAAAAACCAATTTCAAGTGGCGATTAAAAAATAAATTAAAATCCGTCATATCCTTAACAATTGTAAAAAAGGAAAGTGGTGTGACAAATCTGACGACGCCGCTGGGGAGTTTCTTTAGCATTTGAGCTTTGTTCATTGACTATATTTGGTTATTTTGATTATTTGGATAAATATTTTTTATTTTTTGGCTAATTGCGCTATTTCAATGTTTCATTCTTTTTGATATGGTGTGATTGTATATAAATTGCCTTCTCTCACACACCCTCTGAGTCTCTGGAATTTTTGTTACACATTGTGTGTGGATACGCTCCACGGAACTTCTGGCTAGGATGAGCCAGAAGCAGCAGAGGAGCAAGAGGCCCTCTTATGGAACAATCTTGGTGATCATCAGGTTTGGTTGAATAACTGCTATAAAAATATGGGAAGGGCTAGGCGTCAAGTTCATTAGCTGGCGGAACAAACTTCCTATTTTATTAAAAATCATCGTTGTATGAATGATCCAGAAGTGGCTGAGCAGGCACGGGCCATTGTTCCCCATCTATCGAAGGTATTGTTTAATCTGTATGGGACCTTGGCAGGACAAAGAAAGCTCAAGGAAGATGATGAAGATTGAAGAGGAGTTTAGCTGTTTGTTTGTTTGTTTATTTCATTTTGTTTTGTTTAAGACTCAGTGCATCAGTTTAAAGTTTGGTGTTCAAAGAGATCAGGTTGATCATGGTTGTGTTTAAACCCATTGATTTTGTCATTTTGCTTTAAGTTTTTTGGAAATGAATGAAAGGGTTGGATTTTGCTTGTATAAATTAATGTTGTTGAGTTGTCTAAATTTCTGAACTACGTAATGATCTGATTCATGCGGCGACTTGATACGTAGGCAACCTCCAAAGTGTTCGATTAACATTTTTCTTTTTGGGATAAGGGTCTGAAAAATACCCCAACTTTGGTCAGATTTGCTGTTGCGATACTAAACTTTCATGAGGACCTATTACCTCCCTAGACTATTTAATACCGTAATTTAAACATATATTTGCCCACGTGGACATAAAAAGTAATGCAAAATTATAAATAGTAATGTGTCCACGTGGGCACATATATACCTTTAAAATACACTATTAAATAATTTAGGGGGTAAAAAATATGGTATTTAATAGTTTAGGGAGGTAATAGGCCCTTATGAAAGTTTAGTATGGCAACAACAAATCCGACCAAAGTTGAGGTATTTATTAGACTCTTATCCCTTTTTTTTTCAAAAAAGAAAAAAATTGGAAGACAATAAGCAAAGCAAAGCTGGGAGGAGACAATGGCCTTCTGAACTCATGTTACTATGTGATTAACAAATGTGTGATTAATGTGTAAAATTGTCTAACCCCTAGCAAGTTTGTTCATTTCTCTTTAGTTTAGTAAGCTTTCGGTGGTTGGTTTGTGGTAAATTGGCAGAACACCCGTACTTTACCAGGTCTAAGGTAAGAACGTCAATGATAAGCAATACTGAAACTGTGGTGAACCCAGTGGATACTCCAGTTGATTCAACGATAAGAGAGTCAGCCACTATTGAAGAAAATCGGACATTGACGCATGTTATGGCACAATTGTGGCAAGCCTGGGCGAATGGCCAAGAACCCACCTACGTCTATTCCCTATTTTCCTGAGATCACCAGTATCCGATCTTTATCTTCTCAGGTCTCGATATCAGATCCTTTCTTCCCTCCGGGGTATGGTCAATTTGATAATTGTGGGGCTGGACCATCAACAACACGCCCTCAAGGCATGCCACTCAGGAATAATCCCACTGTCGCGACAGCTACACCGGTCTATACTCTCCCACAACCAACTGTGACGCAGAGAGCAGCTCAAGAGGGACAATTAACCGTCCATTCAGAGCAATACTATACTCTTGGGATAGCATTTGGGGGCCCTAACTCTGTACAATTTGACTCCCCTATTGATATTGAGAGGCCCACTCAAGGCTCAGAGCAAGAGGAAATGTTGAAGAAAATGAAAAGCATCGAGCAACACATGAAAAGTATGCAAAGGCTAGGAGGGCACAAAAGTGTCGCGTTCAAAGACCTATGTATGTTCCCAAATGTCCATCTGCCACCTGGATTCAAAACCCCGAAGTTTGATAAGTATGACAGGCACGGTGATCCCATAGCCCACCTCAAGAGATACTGCAATCACCTTAGAGGTGCAGGGGGTAAAGAGGAACTGCTCATAACTTATTTTGGTGAGAGCCTGACTGGTGTTGCCTCAGAATGGTTTATAGACCAAGATATCTCCCACTGGCACATCTGGGATGATATGGCTCAAGATTTTGTTAGAGAAATTCTGTACAATGTCGACATTATGCCAGATCGCAATACACTCTCTAATATGAGAAAGAAGCCAAATGAAAGCTTCAGAGAGTATGCTATCAAATGGAGGGAACAAGCAGCCTGGGTCAAGACACCATTAGATGAGCAAGAATTGGTTGATATCTTCATAGAGGCTCAAGATCCTGACTACTTCCACCACCTGACAACCACAATGGGAAGACCATTTCACACAACAATCAAAATTAGAGAAATGGTCGAAAGTGGTCTCAAAACAGGAAGGATTGTGAGTCAGGCAGCAATCAAAGCTACCACACATACCATTCAAGGTGGTTCAGGAATTTTTGGGAATCGAAAAAGAAAAGAGGAAATTTCTTCGCTAGCATCAGGGTCAAGGGGTGCTGAAAGGAATTCTAATTGTCCTTACCCACCAATTCCGGGACAATTTAGCTATCCTCAGCATTACTACCCTTATGTCCCTCAATTTCCAGTATATCCATCTCCATACACGGTCTTCAATGCTCAGTCATATGTGCATCCTCCCAATCGCCCACATTTTTGGGCCCCTACTCAAGGAAACCTTAGCCCACAAGGACCACCCTATCAGGTCCCTTACAACCCTCCTCCTATGCAAAATTATGCTCAAGAAAAGGGACAGAAAAGGAAATTCACTCCATTGGGAAAGTCATACTCTAGCTTGTTTCAAAAGTTAAGAAAGATAAGTGTGATTGGGTCTATCCCACCACATCGTTTGAATCCAACTGCTCCAGGTTTCCAGGCCAATGAAAGATATGAGTATCATTTAGGGGCCCCAGGACACAACACTGATAATTTTTGGACCTTGAAGGGGGCGATAGAGAAGCTAATCGATCATGGAGTGGTCGTTGTGACAGATGATAAAAAAGCTCCCAATGTGACTTATAACCCACTTCCAGCTCAAACCAATTTAGTGGGTATGATCTACGATGATCTAGAGTACAAACTCCTTAGCAAAATGGGAAAGTTTTTTAGGAAGATCGAAGAGGAAGACAAGTCGATAAAGAGTTTAGAACCAGTTGCATCTTTGAGTGTGGAAGGTGTCAACCTTGATACCAAAGTTTTGTGTGTCCCGGGGGTTTCGAAGGGGATTAAAGTTCGAGCATGTATGCCGAAGTTGTATGTATCAAAGGATTTTTCATTAACACAACATGACCAATATTTCTTGGTAAAGTTGAAAGGACCTATCTTTGGTAATCCCGTCCAACATCTTCCGATAGCTGATTCAAAGGCTGTCCCTTGGAACTATAACAAAATCATTGTGGTTTAGCGAGGAAAGGATATTGTTGAAGAGGTTGATGAAGCAGGAGGGCTAACACGCTCTGTAAGATGTTATTCTCTCGAAGAATTAAGAAAAAAAAGATGTCTCAAAACATCCAAGTACCATTGAAGAAAGCATTTACTGAGGAACAAGCAGAAGAGTTTCTAAAAAAGATTAAGGTTCAAGATTACTCTGTTGTGGAACAATTAAAGAAAACCTCGGCACATATTTCATTGTTGTCTCTACTCTTGCACTCAGAAGAACATCGTCGTGTGTTGAATAAGACTTTGAATGAAGTACATGTATCGAAGGAGACCACGGTAAATCAGTTAGAGAAAATGGCCAAGCGCATCTTTGAGTCGAACACCATCACTTTCACTGATGATGAGTTGCCCACGGAGGGAGCTAGACACAACAAAGCTTTGATTCTTACAGTGATATGTGAAGGGCATTATATAAAGAAGTTCATCATAGATGGGGGATCAGGGGTAGACATATGTCCTCTCTCTATGCTGCAAAGCTTGAAAATTAACCCTGACAGAATTTACCCCAACAATGTATTTGTTTGAGCTTATGACGGCTCAAAGTGGGATACCATTGATGAAATCAAGTTAAACATGACAATTGGACCGGTAGACTTTATGATTGTGTTCCAAGTAATGGACATGGACACATCTTATAATTTTCTATTGGGAAGGCCATGGAACCACATGGCTCGAGCAGTCCCATCAACTCTGCATCAAGTTGTTAAGTTTGAACAGAACCATCAGGAAATCATTGTGCATGGGGAAGATGATCTACCTATTTACAAAGATCCCTCTATTCCATACATTGAGGCAAAAGAAGGATGTGATTTCGTTGTTTACCAGTTTTTTGAGGTTGTATCAGTCGATCGCTTTAGAGAATGAGACCCCATTATCCAACCATGTTTATCTTCTTCCTCTTCAATGGTAGCAATGACAATGCTCAATTATGGTTATCAACCTGGTAAAGGTTTGGGACTATGTTCGCAAGAAATTGTGGATCCCATTACTCTTTTAGGGAACCAATGCACCTCTGGCCTCAGTTACAAACAAAGCAAGAGAAATGAAGACAAGGCTAAGAACCACAAACGGACTGATTTGGCGCTGCCACAATTGATTCCCCATATTTCTCATTCCTTTATCAAGCCTCAGGGACCAGAAATGGAAGTTTCCTTTACTTATGAAGACATTGAAGAAGTTATTCAGGATCTCAGCCAGTTATTCTGTGAAGTAAACATGGTTCAAGTTGGTGAAGGTATAAGTCATGCCGATGTGCAGCTCGTGGGCTCAGGTGTTGAGCTAAGCAATTGGGAAGCCACTCATTTCCCCAAAAGGAAGGAGTCTTGGTAGTTTGTTTTGCTACTCTTTTGTATTTTGTTGTTGTCAGGGTTGTGATCTGAATATTTGAAAGTGTTTTGTTTTAATGTCAACCCTTCTATCCTTTTTTAATTTCAATGAAATGGAATTCCAGTTTCATAGTAAAATTTTGTCTTTTCCCTCCCCTAATTCTTATTCTCCATTTTTCAGTTCTTTAAATGCCGACTTTGATAACATGACATTCATGCGGAATACATTCCCAGATATCAAAGAGTTGTTTATTATTGAATCATCGAGTCGAGAGGTTGAATATGATGAAGAAGAGGCTTTTAGGGAAATTAATAGGAAATTGGAACAGTTTGAGCACAAACCTAAGCCTAATCTTAGTGAAATTGAGGCCATCAATTTGGGAAGTAATGAGGAAGTCAAAGAAATAAAAATAAGTTTTCATGTTAACAAGTAAATTAGGGATGCCATAATACAACTTTTGTTTGAATACAAAGATGTGTTTGCTTGGTCCTATGATGACGTGCCAGGTTTGAGTGTTGATTTAGTGGTCCATAAGTTACCCACTCATCCTGATTTTCCACTCGTCCAAAAAAAAAAAAAATTCAAACCGGACGTGATTGAAAAAATCAAGAAAGAAATCATGAAACAACTAAATGCAAATGTGATCCAAACCATTCGTTACATTACTTGGTTGGCAAATGTTGTTCCTGTGCCAAAAAATGATGGAAAGACAAGAGTTTGTGTTGACTATCGGGATTTGAACAAAGTTAGTCCAAAAGACAACTTTCCCTTGCCGAATATCCACATTCTAATTGATAATTGTGCCAGACATGAAATTCAATCTTTTGTGGACTGCTATGCGGGGTAACATCAAATCTTGATGGACGAAGAGGACGCTGAGAAAACTGTTTTCACCACTTCATTGGGGACTTATTGCTACAAGGTCATGCAATTCGGTCTTAAAAATGTTGGGGCAACTTACATGAGAGCTATGACCATTATGTTTCATGATATGATGCATAAAGAAATCGAAGTATACATCGATGACTTAATCATCAAGTCTAAAACACAAGCTGACCATGTGCAAGATCTGAGAAAATTCTTTGAAAGAGTGCGAAGATATGATCTCAAGTTTAACCCAGCAAAATGTGCGTTTGAAGTTCCATCTGGAAAACTTTTGGGTTTTATTATTAGTAGAAGGGGAATCGAATTGGATCCTTCCAAAATAAAAGCCATTCGAGATTTGCCATCCCCGAAAAATAAGACCGAAGTCAGGAGACTACTTGGGAGGTTGAACTACATTAGCAGGTTTTTTCCTCAACTCATAACCACTTGTGACCCCATTTTCAGACTTTTGAAAAAAGATGCTGTTGTCAGATGGACGGAGGATTGTCAACAAGCTTGTGAAAAAATCAAGGAATATTTATCTAAACCTCCCGTATTGGTCCCGCCTGAACCTGATAGGCCTCTCTTTCTATAATCTTTCAGTGACAGATAATTCCTTTGGGTGCGTTCTCGGTCAACACGATTCCACAGGCAGGAAGGAGCAAGCTATCTACTACTTGAGCAAGAAATTCACTAGTTATGAGGTCAAGTAGACCCTCTTGGAAAGGACATGTTGCACCCTAACTTGGGTAGCTCAAAAGTTAAGGCATTACCTTTTGTCCTACACAACTTACCTCATATCTAGGAAGGATCCTTTGAAGTACATTTTTTAGAAGCCAATGCCAACTAGATGACTCGCGAAATGGAAAATCTTGCTCACTGAATTTGACGTTTTATATGTCACTCGAACTGCAATAAAAACTCAAGCTCTGGCAGACCACTTGGTAGAGAATCCAATCGATGGCGACTACGAACCATTAGATACATATTTTCCAGATGGAAAGATTAACTCAGTTGAAGAAATAGATCCAGATGAAAATCAATCCTGACAATTATACTTTGATGGAGCAATCAACAGAAAGGGAACATGGATTGGGGAAATTCTCATATCTCCCACAGGGCAGCATTTCCCTGCAACAACTCGACTTCATTTCTTCTGTACAAATAAACAATAGAGTATGAAGCTTGCATCATGGGTCTAAATATGGCAATAAATTTGGGTGTGCAAGAATTGATTGTGTTGGGAGATTCTGATTTGCCTATTTGGCAAGCTCAAGGCGAATGGAAAACTCGAGACCTCAAGCTTTTTCCATACAAACAATGCGTGAAAGATCTTAGCAAAAGGTTTAGGACCATCGAGTTTAGATACATCCCCAGATTTCATAATGAATTGACAGATGCCTTGGCAACTTTGGCCTCAATGTTTCCATATCCTGGAAACACTTGTATTACTCTCTTGGAGATTGAACTTCGGGACCAACATGGCTATTGTAACACTGTGGAAGCAGAATCAGATGGTGAGCCGTGGTACCTAGACATCAAGAATTTCTTGCAAACAGGGAAATGTCCCGAACATGCCAATGGAAGCCAAAAAAGAACTATTAGACGCCCAGCTAGTGGTTTCTTTTTGAGCGGGGAAGTTTTATATAAACGCACCCCGGATATGAACTTATTAAAATGTGTGGATGTTGAAGAAGCCGAGAAGATCATGAATGAAGTACATGTTGGAGTATGTGGACCACACATGATTGGATATGTCCTTCCGAAAAAGATACTCCGAGCAAGATATTACTGGCTTACCATGGAACGGGATTGCATTCGCTTTGTGAAAAAATGTCATCAGTGTCAAATTCATGGTGATCTCATTCATTCACCTCCTTCAGAGTTGCACCCCATGGCTGCTCCTTGGCCCTTTGTAGCATGGAGAATGGATGTCATCGGACCAATTGAGCCAAAAGCTTCTAATGGATATCGATTTATTTTGGTTGCAATTGATTACTTTACTAAATGGGTGGAGCCAATCACTTTCAAGGCAGTCACTAAGAATGCGGTCGTGGATTTTGTCCATTCAAACATCATTTGTCGTTTTGGTATCCCAAGAACTATCATCACAGATAATGCTGCAAACCTTAATAGCAATTTGATGAAGGAGGTATGTGAGCAGTTCAAAATTGTGCATCACAATTCTACTTCATACCGACCAAAGGCCAACAGAGCTGTGGAGGGAGCCAACAAGAATATCAAAAAGATTCTCAGGAAAATGGTTCAAGGAACTAGACAATGGCATGAGAAGCTGCCTTTTGCACTTTTAGGATATCGCACAACAGTGCGCACCTCGATTGGGATACCTCTTTATTTGCTGGTGTATAGGACTGAGGCTGTGATACCAGCGAAAGTCAAAATTCCATCTCTTCGAATTATTGTCGAGGCTGAAATTAAAGATACTGAATGGGTAAAAACCCGACTAGAGCAGCTCACATTAATAGATTAGAAGCGATTGACGGCCGTCTATTTTGGTAAGCTTTATCAGCAAAGGATGGCTCGTGCATACAACAAAAAAGTGTACCAAAGACACTTTGAAGTAGGTCAACTGGTCTTAAAACGCATTGTCCCGCACCAAGTAGAGGCTAAGGGAAAGTTTACCCCAAATTGGCAAGGTCCATATCTTATCAAAGAAGTGTTGTCCAAAAGAGCCTTGCACCTTACTGATGTGGAGGGAAAAATCACAGGCATAACTGTTAATGCAGACACAGTCAAAAGATACTACATCTAATGCGTTCTAAGATACTGCTATAAGTTTGTGGTTGAGAGAACAAAGGCATCTCTTTCAAAAAAAAAGAAAACCCAAAATCCTCTCTTTGAAAATTTGAACTACGTTTGACCTGATTTCGAAAGGATACGTAGGCAACCCTTTAGGGTTCGGTCATACCAAAAAATAATAATCAATATTCCAGTATCTATAGAAAACTGGGCATTCTTTTTTAATTTTATTTTGTTAGAATAGAGTCAAATTGTAATTCTGTTTCTGATTTTATTCTACCAACCAACATTTTGATCAACTGTAAGAATGATAGATTAGATGTGTCTTGCACGGACAATTGATCATCAATGACAACATGTCGAGTAAAAGAAAAAAGGAAAAAAAAAGACTCATCGGTGAAAACCTTTATAGGCAACATAAGACAACAATAGAGAAAATATAATCGGTGAAAACATCATGAAAATGACTAATTGAGAGAAATCTGCAAAGATCACCATTTCTCGATACCACTGCATGAAGAATACATAGATCAGTTATAAATGCCTCAGCTGCTACTGTGATTGTACAAATTGAAAGTGACTCCCAGAAAGAGGACAAGAAAACTTGTAGCTGCTGTTTCTTAACGTTGGGGCTGCTACTGCTTTGTGCTTTGGGAAGTTGCTGCTATCATTTGAAATTAAAAGGACAAGGGGATGGGGCCGGGTCAGGGGCTATTGGAGTGGGTTTAGATATGGATAACGGGCTGTTTTGGTATGCTGTATGTATTAGTTGCTGGAATTGTTGGATTTTGGTTTTGGGCTGGAAAATGAAGGGAAATGGGTTGGGTTTGCTTATAGTTAAAATTGGATAATTTGGATTGGAGGAATTGGGTTCAAAATTGGGTAGAACAAAATGGCTAAATAGATTACAATTATGGCTATATAAAATTTAAAACATAACCGAATTGAGTTGATTTGGTGAATCCGGCTAGAATCTAAACACGATGAATTAAAATTGATTAATTAACGAGCTTCTTAATCTTAACGAAATAAAATAGTTAACTTAATTATAAACTAATTATTTCAAGAACGTAGATTATTATATAACTAAACTAATTAACCAAATATTTAATCAACCTTACAATCTTTTGAGATGATTTTCGAATATTCATAAAATGTATTAATTATATACATAATTATGAAATAGATATAAGATATATATAGTCTAAAAATTATAAAAATAATAAAATTAATTAAAAGTCACTTGAAAAATATTTTGTACTTTATAAAAACTCATTATTTCAAATTGTTTGGAATCGAGGAAGCTCGATGATTAATTCTTATCGGGGAAGGTCAAAATTGGGTGTCAACAACTGTCCCTCATTTTACTTGGATTGATGCTAGAAATTTGAGGAAAATGAAATTGACCAATCCAATTTTGACTGACCACCTCCATCCAAAGAAAAGGGACTTGGTACGGACTTTAGGAATTATGGCCGAACCCCGGAAATGGGTCTCCTACATATCTCAGGCTATATGAGAATTCAGGCCACTTGTAGTTCGATAAGCTTGATTTCACGCACAATTTGAGAGAATTCAAAAGTTATCCCGATATCGAATTATAAAGAGACCGAAACGCTCGAGAAAATATTTAAGAGCGAATGTTGGAATACAGCCGAGTCTCAACATTGATCCCTTCTACATATCCCTCAACTTAGGGAATCAGGCTGCTTGTAGTTCGACTCTATCGGTTGAAGATGAAATCTAGTATGCAAGATGACCTTTGGTTCTGGAAGAGTGACAAAATGAATCGAGTATGAAATGGAGGCTTGCAACCCTCTTAGCCATGAATGTGGTGCACTTCACACCCATAAGTAAGAACTTACATAGACATAATTCTCAAAGCTCTTGGTGCATTGTCACTCAGATTGGAAAATTGCTTCCGGTGGAGACCAAAATATCGGATGCGAAACTGAAACCAGGAAACCTAAAGAAAAACCCACATGCCTTCTGATAGGGGTGTGGTTTGATTGTGGTGGAAGTCGCTCCTTTACTCGTGTCCTAAGAGTTTGGCACTCCTCTTTGGACTATGTCCCAGTTCGCTGCTAAGAAAAATTCCACGTTGTGCTGCATCCTTTTTGATGTCGTCCGCACCTGTGATTTGTTTTATGCATTAATCTTTTCCCGTAATGCATGACTCTTTTTCTCGCGATACATGAATCTGGTCTTGCAATGCATGAATCTTTTTCCCGCGATGCATGAATCTTTTCCCGCAATGCATGACTCTTTTCTTGCAATTTTATTTGAATCAATTGAAATATTCTCTTTACTTTTTCTATTTTTTGGATGGTTGAAGTGGTATGTTGGAACAAAGAGATATGTGGCGTCTATATTTTTGTGTCTTTCGGTAACTAGACATGTATAATCCTAAATAGGTTCAAACTATCTCGTTCGCCTCTCTCCCTATTTCAACGTAATTGATAGTTAAAATATATGTATATATAATATATGTAGTTATTTCAAACTATATAGAGAATTAATAAATATGATATGAATAGGTATAATAAGTGTTTTATCTAAAAATATTTATTATTTGACTGGTTTAGAGTCGCCACTTAATTTTAAAGCAAAATTAAGAAAACTGTTGTTTTCAAAAGACTAAAACAGGAATCTAGTGAAAACTTAAAAAGGGTTCGAGGTTCTTATTAACATTCTAAGAAGGTTTTAAAAGCACCTAGAATGTCCACTAATGTGGTTATCCGGCGATTAGTTATTTGGCTAAAATAATTTAACTTAACTTGAATTGCAAAATTGA
>JAJOOI010022561.1:0-12310 GCA_029582585.1 Solanum bukasovii
CAGCATCTAAATTGATAAGTTTATGGATTGCTGAAGGATTCGTGGAGAACACTGAATCTGGGAGATTAATGGAAGAGGAAGCTGAAGGTTACTTGATGGATCTCATTAGCAGTAACGTGGTAATTGTTTCAAAGAAAGGTTATAATGGTAAAATCAAATGCTGCCAGGTTCATGATGTTGTGCATCACTTTTGCTTGGAGAAGAGTAGAGAAGAAAAGTTTATGCTTGCAGTGAAGGGTCAATATATCCAGTCTCAACCCTTGGATTGGAAGGGAAGTCGAGTGAGCTTCAGTTTCAGTAAAGAGCATTCCAAGTTAGGATCTCTGGTCTCCATAACACGGAAGCATTTCCGCCAACACTTGAGGTCACTCATAACAACCAATCGAGGAAAATCTATTGATGTGATTCCCTTCTGTCAGATTAGTGAATTGCAACTTCTTAAGGTCTTGGATTTGAGTTCTTATAGTGTGGATTTTTCGTCGTCTGCTACATTCAAACCACTAAATCTCCTGAAGTACCTTGCAGTTTCGGCAGAGAGATTCTACTTTCATCCAGAATCTCATCTGCCCCATATAGAAACTTTAATTGTGAAGAATAATCTTAATACAGTACTGTTACCAGTGTCCTTTTGGGAAATGTAAAAATTAAGGTATCTTGAGATTGATGAAGCTGAATTTGATAAGCAGGGGATCGATGAAGTATCTTCTAAATTGGAAAACCTGAGGATAATAAGGAATGTTATATTTTCAATTGATGAAGCGGATAGGCTGGATGTGTTATTACAAAGGTGTCCTAATCTTCAACAACTTCACATCGACTTTGAGGATAGTTATTCTGCAGATTTGTTTGGAGATGATTATGCAGAGTCTTTTTGTCTCACATTGGAGAATCTTACCCAGCTTCAAATACTTCGCCTTTCCACTGAGAGTCCCATAGTTTTATCCAGGTTACAGTTGCCTTCAAATTTAAAGAAGTTGGTACTATTTGAGACTGTTAGTGTGATTTCCTTCATTGCGGAACTACCAAACCTGGAGTATCTCCACATAGAAAAGGCTTATTTTATAGAAGAAAATGAACCGTATTTGTCTCAATTAGAAGAGTGGTGCCATGAAGATATCACATTCCATAAACTTAAGTTCTTGAAACTGGTGGAATTAGCTATCTCAAGGTGGGATGCCTTGGAGGAATCCTTCCCCTGCTTGAAGCACTTGTCATAAGACAGTGTGACCTGCTCGAGGAGATCCCCCTTAGCTTTGTAGATATTCAAACACTGAAACAGATTAAGTTGATTGACTGCAACAATGAATCTCTGGAGGCTTCAGCTGAGAGGATTAAGAAAGATGTTGAAGAGAATGAAGGAAACGACCGTATTGACCTCATTATCAAAGTAAGTAGAAACAAACTCCTAAATATGTTCTGTTTTTGAGTATCTATGTGCATCTAATTTGATTTACAATACAGAGTTGGTAGTGAAATCCAAGGCAGATGTGAATCAAGCATGTGCATGTAACCATTGGCAATTGCTTAGACAACCGCTGACAGATCGAGTGGATGGAATTCATTTCTTAGCTTATTAATGTTGCAGACATGCTCAAGTCTATTGTAAGGCTATCGCCGAAACGCCCATATGTCCTCTTATATTGTAACACTAGTACCGATTGCTATGTTTGTTTTGATTGATCAACTCTTTTAATGTATGATATGATTGGAGACCAGTATTTATCAGATAGTCTTTCACTGTTATTTCTTGTTGCCTTCTATAAACGTTGTTTATTTTTTGCTTTTGTAATTTCTATGATCCCTTCATCTTTAACCTTATTTGCAGCACCTGCAAAATTCAATAAAAAAATATGAAGAACAAGAGTATCCCTCTATAGTGTTGCTACATTAACATCTACGCGACCTAACAACATTGTCAAAGCATCGAGGAAGTGGAAGATTTCCTAGTTTAAGCTAGCAAATATCACAAGCTGGATCAACTTTTTCTTTTTAACTCCTTCCGATAATGTTAGGGGATAAAGGGCTCCCTAACAAAGGTGACTTCGTACCCAAGGGGAATCGAACCCGAGACATCTGGTTAAGAATGAATAAGTAATTATCACTCCACCACAACCCTCGTTGGTAACGAACTCCATTTACAAGGAAGAAATATCACCACTCCTTTTTTTATCCTTGTTTGGTTTATGACATTTGACTCGACAGCTATTCTTAGTCTAATAGTTTCCTACATTATTTGGTCAATAAAGGCATGTGAATTGTGAAGACTAGTCTAATACATGAGTTTCAATCTTTTCAGTAAAAGAAAAGGACGAGATTATTTGGTTTCAAAATTCAAAGAGTCGCTGAATTGAAAGAGTTTCATACATTATTTTGTCTTCTACTCTAATTGAATTCAACCTAATCAATTATAATTATGACGTCATAACTAAAAAATTAAAGTGTAGTTGTTGAACTTCATATTCCACCATTATGTAATTAAAATATTAGTACTTAATAAATAAATTAATTTTATTTTGATTTAGTAGAGGGATAAAATGGTAATCCAACTTTGAAGGTTGAAGCTTCCCACAATATATGAAATATGATATGATGATACGATGATCAAGACATTGGCCAACGACAAAGTTGATGTCTTTTTCCTCTAAAGCAATCAAGAGGAATAAAACAATATTATCAATTAATTAATAAAGCTGCTTTATTAAAGCACTAATTGTTGTTTACCTACCATTAATAATGCAATAATTCAGAGCTCATATATACATTTTCTGTAGTCTGTACTATAGACAGCTCCTTGTGCCAGATTCCCTTCATAGTTAAGATTGAGGTGAGTTCTTTTGATTCATAATTTATTTTCATACTTGCAACAATTCTTTTTTCCCACTGAATCTATATATCTTGCTAGTGTATGTGAATTTGGGAGAGGATCTTTTCCTTAATTATATTGAGTTCCCACATCGATGGTCTCTTTATATGGTCTTGAACTAGATTTTAAGGTTGAGTTAGACCCAAAATTCATTTTCTTATTATGATATGTCAAAGTCACGCGCATCCCAATTATTGGTTTATACATGCTTTAGTTGGAAGGAAGGCCTAATAGATGCAAATGTCCTTTTTTTTAAAAGTTGTACAAGATAACCCTTGAAAAATTACCCTTCCACAAAATTTTAGACTTGAGTCTAATGTTTCTCAATCTTATAGACAAAACATTAGTCAACATTTTAAGTTTGCTCAAAAAAAATAATTATATCGTGGTTTAAAAGGTTTATAAATTGCAGAAAAATAAAATGACGTCACAAATGGCTAAAAACATGGAGATATGTAATTCATCAATGTGGTGCTTTAGGATATTCTAATATCTTGTTTATGAATGATGATTTGCTCATTTGATAAGATTGCATAAGAATTGAAGAAATTTTGATAGGTTTCACAATTCGTGGCATTTTATATTTATGAGAAAAAATATAACTTAGGAAATTCAAGTTGCATGTCCGACCCAATACCCCAACCATAAAATCTCTTAATTATATGCTATGCAAATATCAAATAAGTACATAGTTGAAGTATGAAATTAGCAAACAAGATACAATTTTGGGGGATTTCTCTAAGGAGTCGTTTGGTGTGAACCGTGAGGTATGAGTTATAATAATTCTGAAATAAAATGCAGGATTATTTTATCCTGCGTTTGGTTAGAGATATTAGGTAGTCCTTGAATTATTTATCTCATCATTAATTGTGATGGAATAAATTATTGGGATAAGGCACAAGTATCCCCTCAACTATACGCGAAATTTCAGTGATACACCTTAATTATACATGAGTCCTATTACATTCCTTGAATTATTTTAAAGTGTAATAAATGCATCCTTTCATGTTGAGGTGGCACAGAGAGTGTTCACTCTCTTAGAGGCATGTGAGATAGAAAAAGAAGTATTAAAATCTAATTATTATGGACAAGTGTTCATTTTAAATTGGACCTTTTTATAATTAATAAGTATAAGTAATTAATTCACATTAAAACTTAAAATTGATATATTTTTAATTAAATTTCTTTTTTTCTTACCGAAATAGAGTCAAATTTTATCTTTTTTTCACAACATATTTAAATTGTTGGAGAATTCTTTTCAGAGTTTTTCATTAATTTGTATAGTATCGAGAGAATTTTTCTTTTCTTTTTCATTTTTACGCAAATACATAACTTTAAATTCACTAATGAGGAAACAAACTACATATTAGAAATTTAATTTAGGCAACATATATAAAGAGCACAATTTAAATTAGAGCTTTTTAAAAAAAAAAAAAAAAAAAAAACAAATAATTTAATTACCCTCCCCCTCCTCAATTATTCATGTCATAACCCTACTCCAACCCTACCCCCCCCCACTCCCGCCCTCCGCTTCAGTTCTTCAACAATATGACATCCCACCCCTACCCCAAACCCAACTCCAATCCACTTTTGTTCTTAATCAATAACACTCGCCCTCCTTCTCTTCCCTTCTCACTTCAATCGGTCTTTCTTAACCCAAATTAAATCAGAAAAAAATGACCCTAATTTTGAATTCTTCTCGGATTAGATTTCAAAATGTAGGTAGTTTCTTCAATGGAGATTTTGGGTGTTTGAGGATTTGAGTTATATTTTATGGTGGATTTAAATGTAGGTGATAAAATATATGATCTGTGTTTTGATGTTTTCTAGTAGAAAAATGAAATTGATAGTAGATATTGAATCCGGTGATAGTGAAGGGATAAACTTGGTGGTGGTTATAATTTTCATTGTGATTGCTATGAGTTTTAATGGTCAAAATAAGTGGGTTTAGTGGTTATGTAGTGAGTGTTGATAATGAAGAAGGAATCAAATGACATGAATTTTTATATCTTTTTTTAGATCTGACCATTTATTGATGTGGCACTGACATAATGTTGACTTGAAGGTGAGTGTGAAACACCTCCCATCATATGAGTGTTATATAGGTTTTAGGTTGTGTTAAAGGGTGTGTTTATTACACTTGCACTTTACAATAATTCAAGGGTAATAGGATTCATTATAGTTAAGGTGTGTTGCTTAGATTTCGCGTATAGTTGAGGGTGGTACTTGTGGCTTTTCCCTAAATTATTCCATATATATGATGGAATAACTTATCCCCTAATAATTATTCTCAGATTGGCTTTTCCCTAAATTATTCCATATAAATGATGGAATAACTTATCCCCTAATAATTATTCTCGAAATAACTTGTTTCCAACCAAACGTTCCTTAAAGGAAAAGACAAGTAGCATAGTTGTATTATTGAGCCACTTTACGGCTACCACCTAAAGCTACTTAATTAATTGACAATATGAAAAGGGTAAATTAGATGTATAATGGTAAATATGCAAGACAAAATGGTACATAAGATGCATAACTTTTCACAAACATTAACATAGCTTCAAACACTAGATATTGAAAGACATGAATCTAATTCCAAGAGTTGGTAAACTTGCAGGAATTTTTCTACAGAAAATGGCTGAAAATGAAATTGAGGAAATGTTAGATCACCTAATCAGAAGGATCAACAGTGGACGTAATCTCAATCTGAGTAGTGTCAGTATTCATCAAATAAGGGAACTTGAAATGGCGCTAAGAATTTTTAGAAACTTTATAAAGTATCATCATGTTCTTTTGTCTGATTCCTTAGTCAAACTCACAAAGAATGCCAAATGGACTGTGCAAATGCTTCACCGGGTATTTGATGGGATTCCAGATGAATGTAAAACTAACCTTAACCTGGCAAAGCTAGAATCACATTTGTTGGAATTCTTTGAAGGTAATACCAGTTTAAGCTACAATTATGAATTGAATGATTTTGATCTGTCGAAATATATGGATTGCCTTGGAAAAATTCTAAATGATGTACTGATGTGTCTGGAAAGGGGTTGGTCCTTCTATCCCCAAAAAAAACTTGCAATACGTCGATTTATAAAGAAACTGAAAATTGTTCAAAAAAAATTGAGAGTTTTGAAATACACATATGCCACAGAGATAAATGGTTACGTCAACTATGAGAAGCTGGAATGTTTGGAGACTCGAGTTCAGTTCATGGCTAACAATGTGGGACAATTTTGTTTGGCCATATTAGATTATGGTGCTACGATTGAAGTTAAGGATGAAAATGATATCTTTAATAAACCACCTTATCTATTATCATTGATTGTGCTTGTGGAGTTGGAAATGAAGAAGATTTTTCTTGGTGAACTAAAGGCTTCAAAGTTTGCTCAATCAACAACTTTCAAGGACAAGAAATTACTAAAAGGATTTTCATATCATCTCCACAGTCTGCTGATGTATCTTAGAAACAAAAAGATTGAGGGCTTTCCTAATATTATCTCTGCTGATCAAAATATTGATATGGCAATAGAGTTCTTGTTGGTTTTCCTTGATGCTGATGTGTCAAATCATGTTATTAGCGATAACTGGTTGAATGAGGTTATGGAAAAGGTTGGAGCTATAGTGGGTGATGTTCTATATGTAATTCAAAAGCTTCTTCCTAGCTCTATAAACAAAGATGACACTAGAAAAATAAGTCTTTGCTCGATACAGATATTGGAGAAAACTAAAGATCTGAAGGAACAAGTTGAGACGTACTACAAATCCTTAAAATTTACTCCATCTCAGTTCCCCACCTTTGGTGGATTGAGCTTTCTGGATTCTCTTTTAAGGAAACTGAATGAGATGTCGAAATCTAAATCTGATTCAGATTTCCTCATGAAACCTCTTTTAGGTAATTTGGAGAAAGAGCTATCAACTCTTATATCCATTTTAGAGAAGGAGTTGTCATCTTTATCATCCATTTTCAGAGATGTCGCAAAGGTGCACCATGAACATAAAATTCTTAAAGATCTTCAGAGATGTACCCTCAGTTTGGCATATGAAGCTGAGGTTGCCATTGACTCTATTCTTGCTCAGTATAATGCTTTTTTGCATATTTTTTGCTCACTTCCTACAATCTTAAAAGAGATCAAGCATATTAACGCGGAGGTGATTGAGATGTGGTCGGCAGACATTCCTCTTAATCCTCACGATGTGGTTTATCCATTTAAACATCTGCCACCTCGACATAACAATCCTGTGACTGATGAGGAGATAGTGGGTTTTGAGATAACAACAGAAAAGCTCATTCAGTATCTGACTCGAGGGACAAGTGAGTTAGATGTCATCCCTATTGTTGGGATGGGGGGACAAGGTAAAACAACTTGTGCTAGAAAGGTGTACAATAGTGACAACATTGTTTCTCATTTTGATGTTCGAGCATGGTGCATCATTTCCCAAACATATAACCGGAGAGAGTTATTACAAGAGATCTTCAGTCAAGTTATCGGTTCCAAGGACAAGGGAGATACGGATGACGTTCTTGCTGACATGTTGAGGAGAAGACTAATGGGGAAAAGATATCTCATTGTCTTGGATGATATGTGGGATTGTATGGCATGGGATGACTTAAGGCTTTCTTTTCCAGATGTTGGAAATAGAAGCAGAATAGTCATAACAACTCGACTTGAAGAAGTGGGTAAGCAAGTCAAGTACCATACTGATCCTTATTCTCTTCCATTCCTCACAACAGAAGAGAGTTGCCAATTGTTGCAGAAAAAAGTGTTTCAAAAGGAAGATTGCCCACCTGAACTACAAGACGTGAGTCGAGCAGTAGCAGAAAAATGTAAAGGACTGCCCCTAGTGGTTATCTTGGTAGCTGGAATAATCAAAAAAAGGAAAATAGAAGAATCTTGGTGGAATGAGGTGAAAGATGCTTTATTTGACTATCTTGATCGTGGATCTGAAGAATATAGTACGGCGACTATGCAGTTGAGTTTTGATAACTTAGCTAATTGTTTAAAGCCTTGCCTTCTTTATATGGGGATGTTTTCGGAGGACGCAAGAATTCCAGTGTCTAAATTGATAAGCTTATGGATTGCTGAAGGATTCGTGGAGAACACTGAATCTGGGAGATTAATGGAAGAGGAAGCTGAAGGTTACTTGATGGATCTCATTAGCAGTAACGTAGTAATGCTTTCAAAGAGAAGTTATAATGGTAAAGTCAAATACTGTCAGGTTCATGATATTGTGCATCACTTTTGCTTGAAGAAGAGTAGAGCAGAAAATTTTATGGTGGCAGTGAAGGGGCATGCCAACCAGCTTCAACCTTTCGATTGGAAGGGAAGTCGATTGAGCTTCAGTTTCAGTAAAGAGCATTCCAAGTTAGCATCTCTGGTCTCCATAACATTGAAGCCTTTCCACCAACACTTGAGGTCACTAATAACGACCAATCAAGGAAATTTTATGGATGTGATTCCCTTCTGTCAGATTAGTGAATTGCGACTTCTTAAGGTCTTGGATTTGAGTTCTTTTAGTGTGGATTTTTTGTCGTTAGCTACATTCAAACCACTAAATCAGGTGAAGTACCTCGCAGTTTGGGCAGAGAAATTATATTTTCATCCAGAATCACATCTGCCCCATCTTGAAACTTTGATTGTGAAGAATAATAGGTCAAATATACAAGTGTTACAAGTGTCTTTTTGGGAAATGGAAAAATTAAGGCATGTTGAGATTGATATTGCTAAATTTGATGAGCAGGGGATTTTTGAAGGATCCTCTGAATTGGAAAATTTGAGGATATTAAAGAATGTTAGATTTCCAATTGAGGAAGTTGATATGGTGGATGTGTTATTAAGGAGGTGTCCTAATCTTCAACAACTTGACATCACATTTGAGAATGATGAAGAATCTGCAGAGCCTTTTTGTCCCAAATTGGAGAATCTTACCCACCTTCAAAAACTTCAACTTTCCTTTCTGCATCCCCACATTCTATCTGGGTTACAGTTGCCTTCAAATTTAAACAAGTTGCTTCTAAATGGGATGTATATGGAAACGGCTATTCCCTTTATTGCGGGATTACCATGCCTGGAGTATCTCCAATTAGAAGAGGAATGGTATTCGACAGAAGGGGAACAAATTTTTCCTCAGGTCAGAGAGTGGTGCCTTGGAGATATCACGTTCCATAACCTTAAGGTCTTGAAACTGGTGGATTTATGTATCTCAAGGTGGGATGCCTCGGAGGAATCATTTCCCCTGCTTGAAACACTTGTTTTAAAAAAGTGTAGTGACCTAGAGGAGATCCCCCTTAGCTTTGCCGATATTCCATCATTGAAACAGATTAAGTTGATTTTCTGCTACAACAAATCTCTGCACGCTTCAGCTGTGAGAATTAAAGAAGAAGTCGAAGAGATTGAAGGATGTGACCGTATAGACCTCGTCAAAGAATAGTCAGATTGGGGAGGGTTTTGATAGCTAACTGTTGCAGCCATGCTCATACTGAAGTCTAGCTCATTCTCTTATATTGTAACACTAGTACTGTTTGCTATGTTTGTTTTGATTGATCAACTCTTTTTATGTATGATATGATTGGAGACAAATATACATCAGATCATCTTTCACTAATTTCGTGTTTTTATGCAGCTGTATAATTTTGACAAATTTCTCTCCACTTACATCAGATCAACCATGTTGTTGTTGTTGAGTACTTCTTGATTTTCTAATTCGATGAACATCCGAAATTTTTTTAAGGTTAAACTGCTTCTTGTTGCTGTAGGTGCAATGTTGAAGGATCTCTTTATTATGTGTTCAGGTGCCTCTTTTAGAAGTTGAAATTCATACAGAATGAAGCTAATAAATTTGTTCTTTCCATTCATCCATCGTTTGGACTCTGCAACATATGAACTTTAGATATAGTAATATAGTATGGCATTTGAGTCCCCTCTGAATACAAAGTCGTCTTTGTTAGGGAGAGTTTCACCCCCAATGTGGGATTTTATTACGTCGCGAATCCAAATTGGATCGGGCTCCAATGTGAGTAACTGACATTGGGTAGAAAACAAAAAATATATATATAGTACGACATGAAATGAATAAATGAGGGCATTTGACCCTTAAGAACCAAAGAAATCATTTTTTTGTATTATGATTGGGCCTGTTCTGAGAATAGACTTCATTCACAAGATATATGGAAGAATTATCACCACTCCTTTTTTATCCTTGTTTGATTTAGGGATAAGGGTCTGAAAAATATCTCAACTTTGGTTGGATTTGCTGTTACGATACTAAACTTTCATGATGACCTATTACCTCCCTAGACTATTTAATACTGTATTTTTTACCCCTTGAACTATTTAATAGTGTATTTTAAAGGTATATATGTGCTCACGTGGACACATTACTATTTATAATTTTGCATTATTTTTTATGTCCACGTGGACAAATATATATATTTAAAATACGGTATTAAATAGTCTAGGAAGATAATAGGTTCTCATGAAAGTTTAGTATCGCAACAGCAAATCCGACCAAAGTTGAGGTATTTTTCAGACCCTTATCCCTTTGATTTATGACATATCATTAATCCTTTATTGAATTGTGTTCTTTTAAAAAAATATAAAAACATATTCATAAGTTTATATTTTATAAAAAAACAAATCATTATTTTCAATTTTAGAAAAATAAACTCATGTTTGATGTGAATAGATTGTCCGCCGTATCATGTGAAAGAATTACTAGTTACTACTGTTGTTGACTAGTGGATCTTTATAAGTTTATGTATATTTGAAAGTTAAAAGAAACATAAAGATATATAATTCATCGATGTGATGCTTTAGGATATTATGATATCTTGTTTACGAACGATGATTTACTCATTCGGTAAGATTGCATAAGAATTGATTCTCATAGTTTTCACAACTTGTGTATTTTCATATTCCCTCCATTCCATATTAATTGAATTTTTGAGGTGTTTCACACCCTTTAAAAAAAGTAGATTAAAACATAAATTGAACATAGTTTTTCATTTTTACCCTTATTAATTATTGTCAAATTTTTTGAAGTCATCTCATTGAAAATCCAAATGAAGGGTAAAATTGGAAGAATATTTTTAAAATAGTCTTGAAGATTGAACAATTAAGTTAATTTGAAAAATAAAACATGCCTTAAAAATTCAACTAATATGAAATGGAGGGAATATTTATGAGAAAAAATATAACTTCATGTCCGACCCAATACCCAACCATAAAATCCCTCAATTATATGCTAAGCAAATATCATAGAAGTGCATAGCTTAAGTATGAAACTAACAAACCAAATAAAATTTTGGGGGATTTTCCGAAAGAGTCATCTGGTGTGAAGTATGAAGTATAATAATTTTGGGATAAAATACAGGATTATTTTATCCCGCGTTTGGTTGGAGGCATATTAGGTACGTAGTCCTTGGATTATGTATCTCATCATTTATACCATAGTGATGGAATATATAATTAATTATGATCCCATATACATAATGAAATAACGTATTCCGGGATAATAACTCTCGAAACAAATTGTTCCAACCAAACAACCCCTAAAGAAAAAGGCAAATAATATAGGTGTATTATTGAGTCATTTTACAGCTACCACCTAAAGCAACTTGCTACTACAATTCATCTCTTGTTAGGTATAAGAATTATTAGAGAGAGAGAGAAGAACACTCTTCCTTCTTCCTTCAAACCTTCATCCATTTTATTTCAATAAACTTTTTTCTTACTTCACCTATTACGTAAACTTGAAAATATATCTTTGTTGGAATCCAAATCTGAGAAATTGAAGATTCTTGTTAACTAACTGTAAGTCATCTTCTTCATGAATTACATTTTTCCCATAGATACAGAATTAGAGAGTTGATTTCTCAAATGGTTCACTCAACTATTAGTTAGTATTTCATAAAATTGAAAATGAAAGAAAGACGATTTTCTGAGATAATAATTAGTTAAGTGACATTTGACAATATGAAAATGGCACATAAGATGTATAACTTTTCACAAGCATTAACATAGCTTCAAACACTAGATATTGAAAGACATGAACCTAATTCCATGAGTTGGTGAACCTGCAGGAACTTTTCTACAGAAAATGAATGAAAATGAAATTGAGGAAATGTTAGATCACCTAAGAAGGATCAAAATTGAAGGTAACCTGGATTTCTTCAAGATTCGTTGTATTGAGCGTCTTGATATTGTGCTAAGAGTTTTTAGAACCTTTATAAAGTATCATGTTCTTTTACCTGATTGTTTTGTCGAACTCACAATGAAAGCCGAATGGACTGTGGAAATGCTTCGCCAGGTATTTGATGGGATATCAGATGAATGTAAAACTAACCTTAATTTGGAAAGGCTAGAATCACATTTGTTGGAATTCTTTGAAGGTAACTCCAGTTTAAGTTACAATTATGAGTTGAATGATTTTGATCTGTCGAAATATATG
>JAJOOI010022564.1:0-11411 GCA_029582585.1 Solanum bukasovii
TTCATACATTTCTTTTAATATTGCTAGCTCTTTTTCTAACTCTATTATTTTAGTATTTTTTACTTCTTCTAATTGTTGTACTTCCTTTTTTGCTTGTTGTTTTATTTTTTCAATTTCCGTTTTTCTATCTATTTCTTCATTCTCGTTATTCATTGTTGCTTTAAGTATTGAATATATTTATATTCTATGTTAGATATATTATCTATTAATTGATCTAATTTGTCGTTATCAGTTTTTGTGATATTGAGTTTTTTATATTGCGGATATAATTTCTTTAATTTTCTTTTTATTTTTCTTAACTTTCTACTAGTATGTTTCTTCCTTAGTTTCTCGTTATCCATAGCTCTGAGTAGACTCTCCAACTAGAAACACTCTCAAACTGATTTCGCCAGAATTCATCTTAGAGAATTCACTGGTGAGCTGCAATTGAGGTAAACTGCTTGGAAAAAAAACTCTATCGATTTTATTTGTTCATCGATTTTGTCAGAATTCATCACGTCGAATTCACTTGCGATCGCCTTCCATTTCTAACAAATGCATGATCTACTTATAACTACCTGAACTTATTTTTTATTGTTAAATCATATGAACTTTCTCGTTTAAATGTTTTAAAATGAGAAAAAGGAAAATACTTTTTTTTGTTTATTTACTCATTTTAAACAAATGATTTCAGTGATGATTTTGAAATTTTTGTTGTTGTTGTTGTTGTTAATGTTAGGGATGATTTAGAAATTAGTAAATCTACCTGAATGAGATTTATTTATTTACTTATTTATTTATTTTTTACCTTCAATATTTTTGGTGTTCTGTTCGGCGGTATATCCCATAATTGACTTTTCAGGTGGAGAGTATAATTTTCTCTTTTTAACTTTTTTTTAGATTCTCATAATATGTTCTAATTAGTTTATGTACATTTTTTGCTTTGATTTTTGAAGTGGGAGATTTTGGCATTTGTATAGCTCGATAGCTCTTATTCGTTGTTGGAGGAGTGCATCTAAAATACTTGAAAATGGTAAAGTTTTTGAGTTCAATTATTCCAACAATTATGTAATTTTGTTTCAGCAGCAATATTTTAAATTTTGTAAGAATACTCTTTCTTTGATCCGTCATATTTTTTCAATCTCAAATGTGTTGTTTGATCTTTTTCTTTGTGGTATAAGATTAACTTTCCTCTCCCTTTCTTTCTAATGACTAAAGAAAGTGAATCATCACATAAGATTTGGTACTATGCAAGGAGATGTCATTACAAAAAATGATACACAAATTAAATGTATCATTTTTATGCAATGACATCTCCTCACATTCCGAATTTCATGTGATGATTTTCTTTCTTCAGACACTAAAAAGAAAGAGAGAAAAATTATTGATGACGAGCCTAACTTGGAAGAGTTGGTCAAAACTGTAATTCATGAAGATGATAAGGGAAAATTAATAAAGGAACATTGGCAGATTCATCAGCAAAAAGTAAATGAAATATACTAATGAAATAATCTTTTTTTATTTATTTTTTTGATTGTTTTAGTTTAACTGTCATTTATACATATGCGGAGAATCTTAATCTCAAAAGAAAAGGTTGGAATAATCATTTATATCTTTCTAAGTAGGTGTAGAGCTTTTAAGTTAAATGTTACTAACTTATATATGAAATATTATTTCTCAAGATAGCTCATAAATACGGCATACATAAAAGCAACATGATAATTGAGGGGGTGGGGGATGACATATGTTAAGGTACTGATTGATGGAGAAATTTGATTTTTTGCTTTCATAGTTCTTCCCATATTCATAGATTTTTATGCTGATATTAGCGTCTTTAATATTAGAATCATCTATGAGAAAAAAATAAGTTTTTCATAAAGTTTTGTTTAATAACGCATCTTGATTGCTCTACTGCAGGATAATTTTTTTTAAAAAAAGTGGCACTAATTTAAAAATAAAATTATTAAATTATGAAAATTTAGATAATTATAATTCAACCGCTAAATTTATTTCTACGGTTTCTCCCAAACCCAACGTTTATTATTAGTTACTGCTTTTCGAATTTAAGTTCAATAATAAATAAATATATTGCATTTTCTTCCCAACGTGTATAATTAGCTACTCCTTTACAAATTTAAGTTTAATAATAATTAAATATATTTTTTAACTAATATATATATAGTATCTATATATATATATATGTATATATATACATACATATATATATATATATATATTGTCACACCCCGAGCCTACACCCCGGACGTGGCTGGCACTCGAGAACCATTGTTGGCCTCAAGCGAACCCTTGGCCTGGCTTACTTACTCAGCAGAATACTCTAAGCATTATTAAAATGATCAAATGCACTTAGTCAAATGTTAAATAAAATAACTTAGAATGTTTAAAAGTCAACATTCAACTTGCCCAAAATGGTAACTCAAGTCTTAACATATGAAATGATAATGTAAAGACAACTGAACTACTGTCTGTCTATGAAACCTCTAAAATAAAGAAGGATGTCGGGACAAGACCCCTGACCATCCTAACAATGAAATACTGAAAGCAAAGTAAAAGGAGTCCTCCGGAATGCAAGGAGGCTCACAAATAGACTCTGAGTGCTCAACATCATAATAAGATGCAGGCCAACTGGCATCAGTACATTGACTATACGAGTATGCGAGTTGAAATGCTAAACATAACTTAAGCTTTAAAAGAATATGAAATAAACACTTACCTTGGCTTTACTCAACTCCTGAATAACTTAATTCAATATAAAGCCATAAAACACATACAATTTATAGAAAGCTTGTAAAACAGTGGAAATCAACTTTACAGGAAATGCAATAACAACTCAACTTTACTCATATAATAAAGTAATATAATTTCTGTGGGAGTTTCTCAAACCGGCAACCACCACTATGAGCCTAAGTGGTGATACATCGTCTTGCCAATGCTGCCATAATTGTCCTATACTTTACCGTCATATAGAACGTTTAACTAAGTGGATCCACTAGTCTATGCGAAAAGCATCTTAAGGAGTCATCTAAAATGTATGATCCTTTACTACTCATGGTGACTACATGGTTTATGGAGACTTGAGTTTATATGAACTCGCATCCCCATATCGGTGCTCAATACTACTCCCAAAATATACTTAGCTCATATGTTTTTTTTAAAAACAAACTTCTTTCTTTGGTTTGTGATAATTACTCAAAACATAGCTTAAAAGCTCTCTTGCAATCGATGTTCCCTTTCTTGTTCAATGTGAAAACATTTTTAAACTCTTCGGGAATATATAGTCCCCATATACTTCTTTGAAGAAATGAACTTCAATCTTTACTCTTTATTCTTTACTCAACTTGAACTTTAAGTCTTGAAACAAAGTTAAAATGTTTGTAAAAGACTTTTGAAAACTTTATAAACTTCTCTTAACTTTCCTTGAATTGAATTGTGGATTCAAGGACTGTGATTTGTGATAGGAAATATCTCATGAAGTTTAGGAGTGTTTTTAGATATCTAAACATGAGAAAGGATCAAGAAATCACCGTCTTGGAATAAGTCCGTGACGCGGGGTTTCATTTAAATATTTGATCGAGAAATTAAATTTTGAGAAAGAGGAGTCTGCGTCCTAATCGCGACACAGAGCTGATTTTTGTTCACTGGGGAGCAAGTCCGCGATGCGGATTTGCATGCCAAAACCTGCTCGACTTTTCCTTCTTCGTGTTTCATCTCTAAATCCTCTAAACTCAATTGGTTCTTTCCCAAACACTTAGAATAGTTTATACCTTCAATATACATCAGATTCTACTCGATACACAACTAAAAACATGAATCAATCTCAAGAAACCTCCAACAACACAACCCTTAAGGATTGAAAGGAACTTCCTCAAGAATTCAAAGAATTTACTGTCAACTCTAATAAACTTTGCTGAATTGAATCATGATTGGGCATGGGTGAACTAACCCATCGCTATGTGATCTCACATACCTTGCAGGGATCACCCCTTGACGAAATCCACAAGCTAGATTCGAACGTTCTTGACGATTCTTGATTACTCTTCTCCTTTCTCCAAGCCCTAGCGTGAAGTTCACTTCTCTAAACTGACAAAAATCTGACTTTACCCCAATTAAACTCCTAAAAATGAATTAATTAAGTTGGGTAAGGAAAAGACAAAACTACCCTTCCAAAATCCGGATTGGACTTTCCTTATTCGAACAACCCAACTTCCAAAGGGCATATCTCACTCATAAAAACTCGGAAACGCGCGAACTCGGCGGTGTTGGAAAGATTATTCCAAGATATTTCCTACGATATCTGGAAACACACGTAAATCATTATTATCTAGGAGTTATGGTCGTTTGAAGTTGACCAAAAACTCAAACTTAACTTAAACAATTTTCTAGATTTTTATTATTTCCAAAAATCACTCTTTCTAATTTTGGCTCTTTCTAGTTCTTTCAATTTGCGAGATGTTACAATATTTCCCTCTTGGGAACATTCATCCTCGAATGAGATTACTGTTAGAAGGCTAAGGGTGTAACATTAACATTCAACTCAAACACCCAACAAGCAATGCAATTACAACATGCTAATCTTATAAATAAAACCCAAAAAAGGATTAGTACCTTAATTTGGAACTTCTCCGGATTCGAAGAGATGTGGATATCTCTTCTTCATATCTTCGTCAGCTTCCAAGTAGCTTCCTCAACAAACAGGTTCCTCAAAAGAACTTTGACTGATGCTACTTCTTTTGTTCTCAACTTGCGAACTTGGCGATCTAGAATCTGAAGTGGAATCTCCTCATGAGATAAGCTACCCTTGATTCCAATATCTTTAGTTGGTATGATCAATGATGGATCGCCCATACACTTTTACAACATGGAGATGTGGAACACCAGATGGACTGCTTCTAATTCTTGTGGTAACTCTAACTCATAAGCTACATTGGTAATCCTCTTGGATGTTCCGTAAGGCCAATATATCGGGGACTAAGCTTCCCCTTCTTACCGAATCTCATAACACCCTTCATGGGTGAAACATTCAAGTAAACTCAGTCATCTACTTCAAACTCTAATTCCCTCCTCTTACCATTAGTGTAGGATTTCTGACGACTCTGCGCTGTTTTCAATCTCTCTTGAATAACTTTCACATTCTCCATAGCTTGATGAACTAAGTCTGGTCCTATTAACCCAGCTTCACCAACTTCAAACCATCCAATAGGAGATCTGAATCTTCTCCTATAGAGAGCTTCATAAGGAGCCATCTTGATGCTAGAATGGTAACTATTGTTGTAAGCAACTCAATGAGAGGTAGATGATCATCCCAATTACCATTGAAATCAATCACACAATCCACATTGATACCTCAAAACACTATCTCCCCCTTGTTCAAAATCCGTCACTCGCTGCTTATGAACACTTGCCTTTAATTCAAGCAATAAAGGATCTTGGTCTTGCTTCTCTTTTACTTCTGACACTAATGATGATTCAGCCCCATTCATCACCACTACTCCTCCTTTTATGGAATCCATTAATCGAACTCCTAATCGTGCAAGTCTATGCACATCTTTTGCTAACTCTTTCTTATCTTCCTCAAAATGGGCGGTACTACCCATAGACAACCTGTTCAAGACATCAACAACAACAGTAGCCTTACCTGGGTGATAAAGAATACTCATGTCATAATCCTTGAGTAATTCTAACCACCTCCTATGTCTAAGATTAAACTCTTTCTGACTAAACACATACTGAAGACTCTTGTGATCGGTGAACAAATCCACATGAACACCATAAAGATATTGGCACCATATTCAAAGCAACTACTACGGCAGCCAACCCTAGATCATGGGTTGTGCAGTTCTTCTCATGAACTTTCAACTGTCTGGAGGCATAAGCTATAACTTGCCATTCGACATTAACACTCAACCCAAACCAAATCTAGACGCATAACAATAAACAACAAAGCCTTGCGTACCTTCTGGTAAGGTCAATACTAGGCAGTAGTCAACCTCTTTTTCAATTCCCAAAAGCTTTTCTCACGAGCTTCATACCATTGGAACTTCACTGTTTTCTGACTTGGTCAAAGGAGATGAAATAGATAAAAATTCCTCGACAAACCTTCCATGATAGCCAGCCAAACCCAAGAAACTCCTAATGTCAGTTTGAGATGTGGGTTTAGGCCAATTCTGCACTGCCTCTATTTTCTGAGTATCAACTTTAACTCCCTCTCTAGACACAATGTGGCCTAAGAATGCCACAGACTTAAGCCAAAACTCACATTTAGAGAACTTGGCATACAACTATCTATCTTTTAGAGTCTGGAGAACCATTCTAAGATGACTAGCATGGTCTTCTTCATTCCTTGAATAGATTAGTATGTCATCAATGAAGATGATAACAAACATATCTAAATAAGGTTTGAAAACTCTATTCATAAGGTCCATGAATGCTGCCGGCGCATTGGTCAATCCAAAGGACATAACTAAGAACTCATAACGACCATAACGGGTCCTGAAAGCTGTCTTTGGAATATCACATTCCCTTACCCTCAACTGATGGTAGCCTGATCTGAGGTCTATCTTGGAGAAACAAGTAGCACCTTGAACCTGATCAAAAAGATCATTAGTTCTCGGAAGAGGATATTTGATGGTAACCTTGTTGAACTGATGGTAATCTATACACATCCTAAGGGAACCATCCTTTTTCCTCACAAATAAGACCGGAGCGCTCCAAGGTGAGACACTTGGTGGAATAAAGCCCTTATAAATGAGGTCTTTCAACTGTTCTTTAAGCTCTTTCAACTCCGCTAGAGTTATTCTATATTTGCGGAATAGATATAAGACTAGTATCTCGAAGAAGGTCTATACCGAAGTCTATTTCTCTCTTAGGAGGTACTCCGGGAAAATCATCAGGAAAGACTTCTGGAAACTCTTTTACTACTGGAACTGACTGAATAAGAGGTATCTCAATACTGGAGTCTTTAACTCGGACTAAGTGATAGACACACTGCTTGGAAACTAACTTTCTTGGCTTAAGGAACGACACAAAATGACCCTTAGGCACTTGTGAACTGCTCTTCAACTATAAGATTGTTTCACTGAAAACTGGAACTTGACTACTTGAGTTCTACAATCTATTGATACATAACAGGCATGAAGCAGTCCATACCTAAAATGACATCAAAATCTACCATATCTAACTCAACTAAGTCAGCCATGGTACTCTTGTCATTGACGGAAATGGAACAATCACGATAGACTCTTTCTGCTAGAATAGACTCACCATCAAGTGTAGAAAAACTGAAGGTCTCAAGAAGTTGCTCAGGAAAATAATCAAAATGAAGGCTTGGATCATACCAGTGACAACATCTGGCGAATCTTCTTGCTCTCGATGACTAGAGATAGCATAAAGACGGTATCCTTCTCTGCCTGCCCTTGAAGGAGCTTATCTAAATGCAGCTCTATCTGGTGGAGCAACTGAAGAAGACTGGGCTCTATTGCGCCCATTACCATTACTATGCCTACTCTTAGGACACTCCCTCATAAGATGACTGTTCTGTACACAATTGAAGCAACTAGTGGAAGCATTATGACACACCTCTGAGTGGCTCCTACCACAGTTAGCACATGCAGGAGTCTTATACCCCTTGTGCCTTACTACCTTGCGAATGCATATGTCTAGCTCTGAAGTTCTAAGAATTTTGACTATTGTACTCACATTTGTTCCTTGGTTCAAGTGCACTAGCAGATGATGGGGCAGGTCCTTTCTGGTTATGTTGGTAAGAAGACTGGTTCGCATTACTCTTTCTCTGTCCGAATTCATTCCCTGATGCCTTAGCCCTCTTATTCTTAAAACCTTCTCTATCCCTCAGTTTGTCCTCCTCAACTTGTTGCACATGGATTATCAGCCTTGCTATGCCCATGTCACCTATTAGCATGGCTGCCTTACTTTCCTTATCTGACAGACAAGGCAACCCAACAACGAATAAACTCATCCTGCTCCTCATGCTGGCAACCATCTCTTTGATTCTCGTAGCTCACGAGGAAAGAAATTCCCCATGAAAGCACTCTCAAATCCGTCCAACTCACAATCGGTTACGCGTAAGCACAAGTAGAAAGAAACTTTATAGAGATTAACTCTATCGCACGAAGTGAGTATGAAAGAAGTGAAGGAAATCCTAAATGTTGTAGCCTCCTAATTATAGATGTGGCGCGCTTCACACCTATACCTAGGACTCTACAGACACGACTTCATAGACTCCCTCAGACTCTTGAACTCTGTGCTCTGATACCAAGTTTGCCACTCCCCGAGCCTACACCCTGGACGTGGCTGGCACTTGAGAACCATTGCTGGCCCCAAGTGAACCCTTGGCCTGGTTTACTTACTCAACGGAAGACTCTAAGCATTATTACAATGATCAAATGCACTTACTCAAATGTTAAATAAAATAACTTAGAATGTTTAAAAGTCAACATTCAACTTTGCTAAAATGGCAACTCAAGTCTTAACATATGGAATGATAATGTAAAGACAACTGAACTACTAACTGTCTGATTGTCTATGAAGCCTCTAAAACAAAGAGGGATGTTGGGACAAGACCCCTAACCATCCTAACAGTGAAATACTGAAAGCAAAGTAAAAGGAGTCCTCCAGAATGCAAGAAGGCTCACAACTTGACTCTGAGTGCAAAACTGGATCAACAAGGCACTGGATGCTGATCCCGGTTACCTACGTCTGCATCATAATAAGATGCAGGCCAAATGGCATCATTACATTGAATGTACGAGTATGCGAGTTGGAATGCTAAACATAACTTAAGCTTGAAAACAATCTGAAAGAAACACTTACCTTGGCTTTACTCAACTCCTAAATAACTTAACTCAATATAAAGCAATAAAACACATGAAATATATAGAAAGCTTGTAAAAAAGTGGAAAACAACTTAGTTTGTTAAAGGAAATGCAACAACAACTCAACTTTACTTAAATAATAAAGTAATATAATTTCTTTGGGAGATTTTCTAACCAACAACGACCACTATGAGCCTAAGTGGTGATACATCGTCTTGCCCACGCTGCCAGAACTGTCCTATACTTTTCCGTCATATAGAACGCTTAAATAAGTTGATCCATTATCTATGCTAAAAACATCTTAAGGAGTCATCTAAAAAGTATGATCTTTTACTACCCATGATGACTACATGGTTTATGGAGACTTGAGTTAATATGAACTCGCATCCCCATATCGGTGCTCAATACTACCCCTAAAATATGCGTAGCTCATATGTTTTTTTAAAACAAACTTCTTTCTTTGGTTTGAGATAATTACTCAAAACTTAGCTTAAAAGCTCGATTGGAATCGGTGTTCCCTTTCTCTTTCAAATGTGAAAACATTTTTAAACTCTTAGGGAATAAATAGTCCCCATATACTTCTTTGAAGAAATGAACTTCAATCTTTACTCTTTACTCTTTACTCAACTTGAACTTTAAGTCTTGAAACACAGTTAAAATGTTTGTAAAAGACTTTTGAAAACTTTATAAATTTCTCTTAACTTGACTCTTAACTTTACTTGGCTTGACTCTTAACTTCCCTTGAATTGAATTATGGATTCAAGGACTGTGATTTGTGATAGGAAAGATCTCATGATGTTTAAGAGTGTTTTTAGATAGCTAAACAGGAATAAAGATTAAGAAATCACCCTCTTTAAACAAGTCCGCGACGTGGAGTTTCATTTAAATATTTGATTGCGAAATTAAATTTCGAGACAGTGCAGTCCACGTCCTAACCGCGACGCGGAGCTGATTATTGTTCACTGGGGGAGCAAGTCCGCGACGCGGACTTGCGTGCCAAAACCTGCTTGACTTTTCCTTCTTCGTTTTTCATCTCTAAATCCTCTAAACTTAATTGGTTCTTTCCCCAAACACTTAGAATCATTTATACCTTCAATATACATCAGATTCTACTTGATAACACAACTAAAAATATGAATCAATCTCAAGAAAACTCCAACAATACAACCTACAAGGATTCAAATGAATTTCATCAAGAATTCAAAGAATTTACTTTCAAATCTAATAAACTTTGCTGAATTGAATCATGATTGGCGCGTCGGTGAACTAACCCATCTCTATGTGATTTAACATACCTCGTAGGGATCACTCCTTGACGAAATCCACAAGCTAAATTCGAACGTTCTTGACAATTCATGATTCCTCTTCTCCTTTCTCCTCTTTTTCTTTTCTCCAAGCCCTAGCGTGAAGTTCACTTTTCTAAACTGACTAAAATCTGACTTTACCCCAATTAAACTCCTAAAAACGAATTAATTAAGTTGGGTAAGGAAAACACCAAACTACCCTTCCAAAATCTGGATTGAACTTTACTTATTCGAACAGCCCAACTTCCAAAGGGTATATCTCACTCATACGAACTCAGAAACGCGCGAACTCGGCGGCGTTGGAAAGATTATTCCAAGATATTTCCTACAATATCTGGAAACACACCTAACTCATCTTGATCTAGGATTTATGGTCGTTTGACGTTGACCAAAAACTCAAACTTAACTTAACTTAACCAATTTCCCAGATTTTTATTATTTTCAAAAACCACTCTTTCTAATTCTGGCTCTTTCTAGTTCTTTCAATTTGCGTGATGTTACATATATATATATATATATCAAAAGACTCCCCCCGTTCATTTTTAGTTGTCACTGTTTGACTTGACACACCCATTAAGAATATAATTATTGATATATCTATTTTACCACATTACTCCTATTAATTGATGTTTAGTATTAATTCTTGGAAGATGATTTGGAGAAAAATATTTAATGCTAAGCGTAAAACAAGAAAAAAATATTTTTCTTTTCTTGATATGTCAAAAGTGATAATTAAAAATGAAAATATATTTTAAAAATAAGTGATAAATAAAAGTGAACGGATAGAGTATAATATAACTCCCCACTTCCTCATTTATGGAACCGTGGTTGAAAAAGTCTCTTCATAAATACCATCATTCCTTTTAAATTCTCATAGTGGAGTTATTTTCTTATTCTCGTGGTGTCAAAAATCATCTATCCATCGTCGCAACAACCCCAACACCTCCATCCATAAACCTCTACAACTTCGCCAAAACAAAGCGACATACACCCATTTGAAACTCAATTAGTAATTAATAATTGGAAATGATTTTTTGTTGAAGTGTTAAAGATTTTGTTCGAGTTATTTGGTCCATTGTCCATGTTCCGTCAGATGTGTTGCCGACTGTTGGTTAGGAGGATGGATATGCCCTTCTTCCTGTGTTATTATTCCGTTGTGTTCTGTCACTTGATTGTTTTAGTGTTTCACGAGACTTTTCTTGATCCTTCACTTAATCAACCATATCTGAAGTTGAGGATGCAGAGAGCAAGGGTGATGATGAAAGAAACAACACATAAA
>JAJOOI010022565.1:0-11435 GCA_029582585.1 Solanum bukasovii
TTTTAGTAGATAAGTGTGAATGTGAGGGTATTTTGAAATACCCAAAATACCCTCACCTTGACACTTATGTTCAACCCTCTCCTTTTTTTTGGTGCCATGTGTCAAAAGAAGAGTGAATTTTATTCACTCTTCTTATATAGTAATATATATCAAAAGCTTAAATTAAAATTATTAAACACTATCGAATTCATATGTCTTAGCTCAGGCCCTACTGATGATATGCCTTATGGGCATTGGAATAATTGTATGTCAATAATGATAGAATAGTTCAATTGAGATATGTGTGGTGCTCGAAAAAACAAAATCAAAGAAGAATTATGAAAGAATAGGAACTGCAAGATAAGAACAATGAACAATTACACAACAACACTAAAAATTGGGTCAAAATCAACGGACAACATCGTTCTTAAAAATCGAGGAGTCCCTCGGTTTATTCCTTTTTTAATTTTTTAAAAATTTCTTTTATAAGAAACTGGGAAGTCCCTCAGTTTTTAACACAATTTTGCGCAGGATATATTTTTCGAGATGGTCCATCGATTTTGTACACAATTTTCTTGGGAGAAAATATAAATATTAGAAGCCGAAGCACAAAGTCATTTTTTGTTGTAACGACATTTTAGTCCTTCACACAGTTCATTAATATTTATACGGATTATTATTTATATATTCAAAAAAAAAAGGATAAAAGTGTAAGAGTAATGACGAAAAATGAATAAAGTTATCTCAAGAATATAGTGGTATGAAATTTCTATCCTATAAATTTTAGACACGACACCTAATTTTTTTTTATAAGAAAAAATCATTAGAACCTGTAAAACATGATAACATGAAATATAAATACGTAACACCACTAATAAAAAATATGATTTATACTTTTATAGCAAAAATACTTTTTTAAAAAATCAAAATTAACGTCGGAAGCATACTTTCTTATGCCCCAGACTTACACTTTTACATCAGGGCTTATGCCTCAAATTCTAGTCCACCGTACACCCTATGAATCATATTTATACCTTTAATTTGCACTCCGAAGCTTTTTTGGTTCGTCCGCCCTGGAGTCACTCTAAAAATGTCTTTGAAACATTGATTAATAGTATGCATTTGCTCTAATTTCTAGTGGTTTAGTAATATTATTGTAAGTTGATTTTTAAGTACTTCATCCATTTTAATTTGTTTTTCTAATTTTGACTTGGTTTAAAGTTTCTTTGATTTTATGTTTTTTTTTTTTTTTTGGTTTTGAAACTTGTGGGCCTAAACTAAAAATGCATATTATAAGTATAAAAATGTACTTTAATGTTATGATCTCAAACATAAAGTTAGAATTAAAGAATTGCCAAGAAAAACGAAAGAAAAATTCCTTTTAAAATAGACTAAAAAGGAAAATAAGACTGTCGTAAATTAAGGTATTTAACAATTTCATGGAAGTTACCTTACCTATCAAATAGTATGCATGGCGCATGCCATGATGTCTGCTATTCATTTTCATTGACACTTTGATTACGTACATAGTTTAGAAAGACCAATATTGTATAAGTCAAGATATTTCTACTTCATGAGTCATGCCAGTGTTTTCCAGGAAATTGTTAGTAATAGTGACAATCAGTTGCAAAATCAGAAATTTCGGTAAGGGTGTTCAAGATTTGATATATATGTATGAAAAATAATTTTTAATCTATATACTTTGCATAATAATTTATATACATAATATAATTTTTCGACGAAGGATGTTCAAATTGACTAACCATATATGACCATTGTAAGTCAAGATACTTAACACATTGATGAGAGTGCATTTTCCAGGAAACTGTACTTACTAATTGCTTTACCTAAACACAAAGTGTCGTCTTATATGTATATTATTATATATATCAATACTAGTCTTGGAAACGTGCGTTGCATGTTTGACCCCTACTATTGTATAAAATTTATATAAGCCTAACTTTCATAGATCATAAAATATGATTGTGGTAACTAATTAAGTTGCGAACATTCCAACTCGATCGTCAAAGATTGATTTCAGCCTCCTTGAAGATTCCACAATGCCTTCTCTAATTGCAAGCTCCGTTAGAAGTACTAAGAATTTGTACACATTACATTTTGTTTCTGTAAGCAACAAAAGAATATATGAGTAAATAAGTTATTAGTGTTATAAAATGAAGGCTAAAACTAATAATACGATAAAATCAACAGAAATATAGAGACAATTAGAGATGAATGTTTTTTTTTGTTTCTTCCAAGGGGGCCAAAGTCTCTTCATAATGCATACAATGTCACCATTTATAGGATATGATCAAGTAAAATCAATGAGTGTTTTAAACATGACATTAATTTCTTGAGAATGTGGAAAAGATTATACACGTGTGGAAGATTAATGAGGAGATAGTGGAGGTGTAGTATTAATACACATAATGAATAAAAATTAGACCTAAAAATTATTGACTGGACTTTTAAATAATATATTTAAAACAACTCTGTAGTATTTTATTTTATAATATTTTGCATCTGATAGAGAAATGAAAAGTTTTTCTAAGAGCTTCTACTAATATTATAATTAATTATTTTTACAACACTTCATTTTTCGTATTTTATTATATCAAAATAAGTGAATTGTAAGTATGATCAGATCATTTCTGTAATTGAAGGAGATGTAATGGGATGATAAATTGTTAAATATATATTTAGTGAAGCTTTATTAGGAAGGCAAACATGCAAATATTAATCTGTAAATTGAATTCTATATTGAGTTTTGAAGTGCATATCAATGACAATTAGTTAAAGTGATTTACCCTTATCATAGTGATTCATGTTACTATTTATTCTTAAATATTTTTTCCTTTTAAATATTTTACAGAGTGTAGCCATTACTTAGTATTTAATAAGACTACTTGAATAAATCAAATACACTCTGAATTATTCTCCTCATGCGTTATTTAGCCATTATTGCATTTAAAGTAAATGATGCATCATCAACCTGAAAACGTACTAATATACAAATGAAACTGTTGAGATATTGCTAGAAATTAAAATAAAATATCAATCATATTTAAATTATTTTTCTTATATACAAGAAATAACTATAAGAATTAGAGTGCTTTGATGGGTTCGAATGATATTTGGCCATTCCTTGTCCACCTTTCACATATTAATTAATGAAAATAAATGAATCAAGTGCATTCTCTATTTCATAATATACAAATATTTTACTACGTACTTCTTGTCCTTTTTTCTTTTGCATTATTACTTCAAGCTCTCTACATGATCAACATATTAATCAACACAATCTAGCTAGAATAAATTACATGGTAAAAAGTTGTGAAAATATAGAGAAACTGATAACTAACTTACCATCTCCCTCATCATTTTTGGAAGCCGTGAAGAGATTCAAAACCCAACCACATAGGTAGAAATTAATCGTAAATCTGTTGAAGGAAGAAAATAAACTAGATTGTTAGAGTGCGTCGATAGGAAAAAGAAGAGAAAACACCTAAAGTCAAACAAAAATCAACAATGATTAGTGATATTGACAACTAAAAAGTACAACAAAAATATAATCTGATTAATGATTAATCGCAACAAATAAATTCTTACAAACGAATAGTCTATTGAGAAGGGATACAAACTTGTCAAACAATGAGATAGCTTGCCTAAGAAAGGGAGGGGGTGAAAGAGTTGGAGAAACTTATAAAGAAAAAAAAACTCTTCAACTGTGGAGCAAGGGATAACTGATAAGAAATTAAAGATTTTATTGATTAATCTTTAATGAAATTCATTAAATAAGATAGAATATGATTAGTCTTGTAATTAATTAAATGTTATATATATATATATATATATATATATATATATATTTATTTATTTATTTTAATTGATATCCCAATCTTTTATTAGAAAAGATTTTGCCAAAATAGCTTCGGATCCATTGTCAATTTGACAACAGGTTATTTTAGTATCATAGAAAGTTACAAACCATGTTCATATTTTATAATATATTCGGACATAGAAAGAATACTTAGTACCTATAGGGAAATCAAATATATTGATTAAATCTAAATAGTAACATGTTTAAACAGTATTTGTCTATTATATATGCTTGTAGCATATAAATATGTTGAAAGATATTCAATATCATTTACATCTTGTAAGAAGAAGAGCGTGGAAACATCACATAGCATTACATCATTTTGATAAAGCAATTCCAGAAATGGAACAAACATATTTGCATTCTAGCCTAAGATCTACTGAGCTCATAGTAGCCATACATGAAATGAAAATGCATAGAATTCAAGAATATTTTGAATATAAATCTACTAAATTAATTTTAGACAGAAAGGTGTTATACACTGCATAAGAAAATTCCGCATACCCTGTCTACGACAGTATGACAGCCCCAACCTAATGGTATCAGAGCCAATCGAGTAAAGAAAATTGGCATTAATCAAAATGATTACACCTATATGGTATATAGATGACCAACTTTTGATAACAATACTAAAGGTAATAAAGTTAAATAGAGATTTAAAAGAAAAAAAACTACAAATAATCATAGATGAAAAATATAGAGAAGAATTTCCTATGGAATTTATAATATTTGGTTGTGATGAAATAGCAGGAAATTACATGGATACATCTGATTATTACCTATCAGAATAAAAATCAAAATGAGCTTAAAAGAAGCTATAGATTTATAAAATGACTTAATAGAAAGTCATAAACAAATAGCCTTAAGACTAAAATTAATAGAGATAGAAATAATATCTCTTAAAGAAAATATTTCTGGAAGGATTACAAACTTAATAGAAAAAATAGAAAAATTTGACAAAAAAGTAAGTCAAAAATATATAAATGAACTCTTAGCAGAAAAATTTGCGAACAAAGGTTCATATCAAAAAGGAAGTCTTGATGAGAAACTCATTCATGACTCTTTGAAAAAACAAAAAAATGAAGAAATAGAACAATCTAGAAAAAAGATTCTAGAAACAAAAACAAACAAAGAACCAATCGAAACAAGAAAAAACCCTGAAAACCCTGAAAATGAATGAACTAGATGAACCAGTTTATGCATTAGAAGACCTTGATCTTTCGGATAAAAAACTAAAAGTTCTAATGAACAAAGGAGATACAGGAGAACCCCAAGAAAAATTCGAAATAGGGGATGGATCAAACTCCATAAAAGAAGAAATCTTGCAACAAGCAGATATGGAAAGAAATTTTGCACCCAAGGCAAAAAAGAATAAAGACTTCATGAGTCAATATCATAATAATAATAATAAATCTAAATACATGCCTAACAGACTCCCAACAGGAGATGTAGGAACAACTCAATTCTTAGATTTAAATTGTAAAAGAGAATCAGAGATAGATTTAGATCTATGGTCTCAAAACATATTTCTTTTCTTCCTACTAGGAAAACGAGTAAATTATACGGATGAAGAAAAACATATCATTATGATAAATACTTTCACAGGAAAAGTAAGCAACTAAGCAACTGGTACATAGGATTGCCGATGATGCAAAGGGAATCATCAAAAAGAATATCCTCGAAGGATTTAAACAATCCCTTTCAAGAAGGAATAAAAAATTTAGTACAATTCATAGCAAATGAATTTTTAGGAGGTGAAGGAAGTACTTCGCAAAATAGAGAGAAAATAAGGACTATAGCAAAAGAGCAACTAGAAAAATTGCAAATTTGCAAAATGAGTTATATTCAAGAATACATTTGTGAATTC
Organism: Solanum bukasovii; assembly: GCA_029582585.1. Lineage (NCBI taxonomy): Eukaryota > Viridiplantae > Streptophyta > Magnoliopsida > Solanales > Solanaceae > Solanum > Solanum bukasovii. The sequence continues at coordinate 5,727 of JAJOOI010022565.1, forward strand.
GAAGAATATTACTCTAAAATATTTGATAGTAGCAAAGAAATGCAACCATATCTGGAAAAATACTATAAAAAATTACTAGGCTTTTGGGCCAAATATTTTAGAGAAGAATATGCAAAAGAAAACATAGAAGGAGATACTTTTGGACAAAGAATATCCTTTCTAAATAACAGGCTTGGACAGCTTTGTATGACACATAATATACAAAGAAAAGCCAAAAGAATTAATACCCAAATTTATTGTTTGGATACAAATGCAGCAACCCAATGGGGATGCAATAATCAATCATATAAAAAAAAAAAAGCTCAAGAAAAGCTTAATCAAACGAAAAAATATATCAAAACAAAACTATATACCTAAAAAATGGTATTATAGAAAGAAAAACAACTTCAAAAGAACAAAGTCCGCAGACAAATGCAAATGCTATAACTGTGGCGAAGGTCATAAAAGTTACGAATGTAACAAGGAAAAAGTAAGAATATCAAAAATTGATAGAATAGAAATTGATTCTGATTTAGAATCGGTAAAATCAATAAAAAGTGATGACTTCTATGAAGAATTATACGAAGAATATTCAACTAGCTCAGAAGAATCTGAATAGATGAATAAGGAAATACAAAAAGAAGAGATTTCTAACCCGGATCCAAACCCGACACGCGACACCTGACTTGGGACCCAATCCGACCTCGACTCTCAACCCGGAACCCCACCCCAACACTCGACCTAGGATCCAACCTCGAATCCTAACACGAGACCCGACACCCAGATCGGGATCTGACTTCGACCCAATCCGACCCGACCTCAGACCTGGGAGTTGGATCTCAGATCAGGTCTAGAGGTCCGTGTCCCAATTTATGTGATATAGTTGCCTTTTCAGTCTGTTGAAAAAAGAAGGGAAAATGCACAAGTACCCCCCCCTCCCCCCAGAGACACACTTATACTTTACTAAGGTCCTATTACCCTCCTGAACTTATTTTATAAATAATTTTATACCCCTTTTTGGCCTATGTGGAACTATCATTGAAAAAATATCAACACGCGCTGGGCCTAGAGGATAGTGCCACGTAGGCCAAAAAGGGGTAGAAAATTATTTATAAAATAAGTTCGAGGGATAATAGGACCTTAGTATAGTATAAGTGTATCTCTGAAATTTCGGTCGTAGGCTGGGGATACTTATACATTTTCCCAAAGACAAAATGTCTTTCTGTCTTGTCTTAAAGGCATTTTACACGCCCCCTCTGGTCATTTCTATCTCTCTATATATATAGAAGGCCATAACAAACATTCACATAAACTTGAATATATACTCCAATTAACTTCAAGATGATGCAAGATGTTTGGACTCAGTTGGGTCCAACCATTGCAGCAATCATGTTCACCTGGACCATGTACCAGAACTACTTCCCTCACGAACTTCGTGGTCATATTAGGAGGTATACCGATAAACTTGTGAGCTATTTCTATCCTTATATGCACATTATCTTTTATGAACTTGAAACTGAAGGGTGGTTTGAGCGGAGCAAAGCTTACGTAGCGATTGAAAGGTACCTTAGCAAGAACTCGAGCACACAAGCTAAGCGTCTCAAAGCCAACGCGGTGAAGGATGGTCAATCTCTTGTTCTAACCATGGATGATCATGAGGAGATAACCGATGAATATAAAGGCAAGAATGTTTGGTGGATTTCGAGCCAAAAACCAGCCAACAGTCAGACAATATCTTTTTATAGGTAGGATGAGAAGAGATATTTCAAGCTAAAATTTCACAAATTCATACTTGAAGTATGTGTTGGATGAAGGGAAGGCGATATCTGTGAAAGAACGACAGAGGAAGCTGTACACAAACAATAAGGGATATGGAGGTGGTTATAGATACAGGGGAGGGAGGATGTGGAGTGGAGTGGAGTAGTATTTGAGCATCCGTCAACATTTGATACTCTAGCTATGGATCCAAACAAGAAGCAAGAGATTATAGATGATCTCGAAACATTTAGCAAGTCAAAAGACTATTATGCAAAGATTGGCAAGGCGTGGAAGCGTGGTTATCTACTTTATGGTCCTCCAGGAACCGGTAAATCTAGCATGAATGAGCTGACATCGGTTAAGGACAATACCGAGCTAAGAAAACTGCTGATAGATACAACAGGTAAATCTATTATAGGAGTCCAGTTTTGCAAAACAATAATATCCTCTCTGAAAAATTCATTATTTTTGTTCAATTTTTTTGCTGTTTGAAATTCCTTCCAATTCTATTTGGAAGAGAATTTCAATCAAACCATATATCTCCACTCTTCTCTTTCCCTACAAGCCCTAATTTCAATTTTATACAAAGTTTGAATCTTTTACAGAGTTTCAAAGAAATCTCAGTTTTTCTTTTATTGGGTATTTTATTTGTTTTCCTTTTAAGGCTACTTTGAAAAAGATAGTGATTTTCTTTTCCTTTTTATGGGTAATTTTTTTTAAAAAAGATTTAAAAAGGAACAAATTTTGTTTCTTTTCTGGGTTTTTTTCAATTAAGGGTAATTTCAAGAAGGTATAAAGGAAGGATCTTGGTAATCTTTTTGTGGAGATTCTGTATTTTTGAGATGGTGGGTAGTGTGAATATTGATCAACAGGGGAAGGGAGGATATGTGTCAGATGAAGTTTTGGGAACATTTTTACCAATAGTTGTGTATTGGGTATATTCAGGATTGTATTTAATGCTTGGGAATATGGATAATTATAGGTTGCATTCTAAGAAAGATGAGGATGAGAAGAATTTGGTGTCAAAAAAAGAGGTTGTTAAAGGTGTTCTTCTCCAACAGATTGTTCAGGCTGCTGTTGCTACCGTTCTCTTTGCGGTTAGTTACTTCGATCATCTCTAGTTGCTGCAAAGTTTTGATTTTTATTTGTTTTGGAGGTTATTATGCATCATGATGAATTGGATTCATATAGTTTACTATTGAGGCTTAGATGGTATTGATGTATTATTATGCATATGCTTGTTTTGTCTTCTTTTTATGCTCATAATGATATTTATATGGTTAGCTATTGAGGATATGTTGATATGAAAACTTATTATGCATATGTTTGTTTGGTCTAGTTTTTATGAATCATAATGATACAGAGGATTTATATGGTTAACTATTGAGGCTTAGTTGATATTGATAACTTATTATGCATATGCTTGTTTGGTCTTCTTTTTATGCATCATAATGATACAGAGGATTTATATGTTAACTATTGAGGCTTAGTTAATATTGATAGCTTATCATGCCATATGCTTGTTTGGTGAACCGTAATGATACATGTGATTTATTTGGTTAACTATTGAGGCTTTAGTTGATATTGATAACTTTTTATGTATATGCTTGTTTGGTTTTGTTTTGATTGGAATGAAATGCTTATGTCTGGTAACGGCTTAAGGTTTAGAAATTATTTGATTTATGAGTGTGTGATTTTGTCAACGGTATGTCCAACTCATTATTGGATGTTGACATGTTGTGTATTACATCACGGAGTGAGTCGTGGATAGGGGAATATTTGGATGCGATGGCGGTGCAATAATAGTTCTTTTGTCCGAATTGGCACTGCTAGGCTAATGTTGTTGGATTTCAAATGTGAATATCATTTGTTGTTAGGCTGATTTCAAACATTTCGAATTATTTTCATTGACTTGAGGGAGGAGCTTTTTTATGCTTGTGTGTGTGATCCTAGAATTTCCCGATAGATGGATGGCTAAATTGTTCTATCTTAGTCCTTAACGTTCTTAATATTTATTTAAATACATTTTTGGTAAAGGAGTCATTTGTCTGAGGAACTATGATACAATGCTTTATTTGGATGTTAATCCATAGCTTACTTGTTTTACCGATCATTTAGATGAATCCTTCATGCACAGAATAAACAAATTCAATTGAAGTACAAGAGCAAGAAGTATGACTTCTTGTGTAGGTCAAGCACAAAGTGTGCAAATTTCTTTTTTTCCTGCCTTGACAAGCCTCAAGGCAACTTATGCAGAGCGTTTTATATCTATATATTATAATTTACGTTATGAAGCGTCTCAAAATCTCTTGAACCTAAAAAGTGATAGTCAATCGTTATCTGAACAGAAATTTCATCTTATAACTTCATATGAAATATTTTTGATAAGGAAGTTTATATGAAATGCTGAAGCTTGCAGGTTTGATTTTCTCTGATTGATAGGAAAATAGGAGTTCTGCAAAAAATCAGATGCGAACTGTTGAACCTCAGTTTTGAGGCATTTGATTTTATAAAGAAAGGTTGACTTTGAAGTTCTTCTAGGAAAATAGGTTGCCAGAGCGGCTCAATCAGCATTGTTTTGATCTTGGCTGTCGATGCTGATGCTGACAGTTTCTACTCATATAGAAACTGTCAACAAGGATGTTGAGACTATCCTAAGAATAAGCTTTTATTGGCTTAATCTGCCTTTACTAAAGAAAATGGGGAATCATTGCTCTTCTTTTGCATTTCCTTGTCTACCTTCTTCTTGATGTCCAACCGTCTTGCAAAGTTAGTTGATGGAAGCTTAATAGTTGAGAATAGGAGGCCTAACTGTGACCTCCCAATATAGCTTTCTACCGTGCTACTTCACATATGTTTGGTCTTATGGAAAGACTAAAGTAAGTTGTGAGATGATCTTTTCAACTGCAATATGTGAGCTTGGATATGTTGAGGGATAGATTCATTTCTTTAACCTGCAAAGAAGAGATATAAAAAGAAAACAATGAGGTCTTGTCTTTCCTTTGGCTTGCGTTGATATGTGTGTAGGCTGGCCTAATTTGCAAAGTTTAGCCTAACTCATGTCTACCCCCTTGAAAATTCTACTTCAAACTTATTTTATTTGTTGGCACTTCTCTTTATGGGTGGTCATTAGTTGGGTCTCTTGAGTCTTGACTCAACTAATGCACTGCTTTGGTTCCCTTTCACTTTGGTAAGTTGGCTTGCGATTCTGGGATGCACAAATTAGCACTTGCCTTATCATTTATGATAGCAGAAATGTAAGCTTTTCTGATCCCAAGAGGAAAATAGATGAGTTTAATTAGTTGAGGGCTAGCTCATACCGAATACAACTGATCTCTGATCAATGAGTTAAAAGTTGTACACCTTTCGTATGTTCTGAATTCTGATAAGTAACTTCAGTACATGCCATGAGGAGTTGTACTTCCCATACTTGTTTTGTGTACTTTTCATATCTTGTTCCAATCATGAACCTGATTCTCATATTCTTGTTCCACATCATGTCAATTTTTATGTTTGTATTTTTACTAATTCTTGTTGTCTGATTATCTACTAATATGGAGCAGGTCACAGGAGATGATGGTGAATCTGGTGGGGATCGACACACTTCAATCTTTGTTCTTGGCAGACAGTTATTTGTTGCCATGTTGATGTTAGATACTTGGCAATATTTTATGCATCAGTACATGCACCAAAACAAGTTATTGTACAAACATACCCATGCTCAACATCACCGGCTAATTGTTCCATATGCATTTGGAGCTTTGTACAACCACCCTTTGGAGGGTCTGATTCTTGACACAATCGGCGGGGCTCTAGCTTTCCTTGTCTCTGGCATGTCACCACGTACCTCCATCTTCTTTTTCTCATTTGCTACGATCAAGACGGTTGATGATCATTGCGGACTATGGTTGCCCGGAAATCTCTTCCATATCTTCTTTAAAAACAACTCCGCTTACCATGATATCCATCACC
>JAJOOI010022567.1:0-14998 GCA_029582585.1 Solanum bukasovii
TAAAATAAAATAAAAAACTTTTTGCCCATTTTACGTACAATTATAGTAATTATTCATGAAATCTATATACACTTTGAGATAACAAATAAATATAGTAAATATTCAATCAAATAGATTATATCTCCTCAAGGTAAAATAATAAAAAAGAAGCCTATAAAAACGTAAACCGTAAATAATTTGAGATAAAGAGAGACGAGAGTTATCATTTAGCCATCATTAACGTAAGTGGTTACGTAGTCCCCCACCACTAGAAATTAAACTAATGCCTTTGAAAGTTCATATTTTTCATTCTGTTCCGTGTCTGGTACTCACATTAGAGCTTGACTAAATTTAAATTTGTGTTGGAAACCCTAACAAACAGGGGCGGAGCCAGCCTTCTATTAGGGGGGTCATCTGAACCCCTTCGGCGGAAAATATTACTATTTATACATGGTTAAAATTATTTTTATGTATATATAGTAGATGTCGAACCCCCATCGGTTAGTTCATGTGTTTAGTTTTTCAGATTTTGAACCCTTATTAAAAATTATAGCTCCGCCACTGCTAACAAATGCGATTATATACTGAATTCGAGACTTGTGATTAAGAACGAAAGAGTAGTTACTACTGCACCACGACCTTTGGTGTTGATTAATGATATTAATATAGTATTGTCTCATTCCAATGTGTAATGTAACTTTGACATTTCCTCTAATCGGCAAAGAAACATATTTTTTGTGCAAAAATGTCAGGAGCAGAATGTATGAAGAATCCACCAACCCTCAACTCAGCTTCTGGAATTGGAAATTTACAAGAGATTGGAGGGCTTAACAGCTATGTTAGTGGATCTATTCATTCCAAACTTGCCATTCTTCTCATTTCTGATGTATTTGGTAAACATCAACTATATACTTAATAAGTTTGAAAGTCTTCATTGGCGTTGTAATTACATATTAAAGATAGTAACTTTAACTTCTTGGTTTATCAGCTAGTATTAATTCTTATTTATACTGTGTGATTGGTTTTTGCAGGATATGAAGCTCCACTTTTGAGGTAAGTACAGAGTTCCCTGTCTCAGATTTGATTCAACCCTATTATGTCTACTATTTATTTTTGGCAGAAGTTTATTCAAAATTTGAATTGAGAGTGTCTAATCGGAACACTTTATTAGGATTGGAGGCGTTCAATTGAAACAAGGCTTAGTTTGAATGGAATATCCTGACACACTGCAGACCATGTATTAAGCCCTTTTTTACTTTCAAGATTTCCATGTGAAAGAACCTAAGCATCCAACCCAAGACCTTAAGGCCAGATCTTGAGGCAACGGGTGGTGTAACTCGGGAAATCGATGAGGGAGTACTAGTGTAGGATATTCTAACACTTCATTCTCTATCAATTAGTAAAAATCCTAATGATGAAAACATGTTTGACTTCCATTAAGCCTCATGACACTTCAATATCCATCCTTGTTTATATTTTGGTATTTTTCATTTACGGAGTGATAGCCAAAGGACCAGAGGAACTCCCCACTTATGACTCGGGTATAGAACCAATGGGTGATGCTTGGTTACAATTTTGAATCCGTTATTATGTGTTTGCTCTAGTTTTTTGTTGTTTTAGATGTTGAAATGGTTTTTCTTTATCCATGGACAATGAGTTTCGACATATTGGGCGTGCTTTGTTTGTGCAATATAATTCAGGAAGCTAGCAGATAAAGTTGCAGCTTCAGGGTACTTGGTGGTTGTTCCTGATTTCTTCTATGGTGAACCTTTGGATCGCGAGAAACATGACTTACAGACATGGTTCAAAGATCATGGCATTGTTAGTACCCTCCCTACCTTGTTGTGATTTGTGAACTTCTTAATTTCAAAGAATATAAGGGACTGCAACACTTGAAACTATTAAGAGTACTATTAACTTCGCGGAAATAGGAATATTGGTGAATTGAGTAATAGAAATGCCTCTTGTGTAAGTTAAGTTTCTTTTTCAAGAGTATTAGACATTGAATTGGTTCTTAAAACTCTTTTAGGTCAAAGGATGTGAAGATGCTAAAGTAGTGGTTGAATCTTTGAAGAGTAAAGGTGTTTCCGCGATAGGGGCAGCAGGCTTTTGCTGGGGAGGTGAAAATGAATTATGTATTTCACTTCTGAACTATAATACATTGTCTTGTTTTTTCATAGTTCTTCGTCTATTTTGGTTCATCAGGAATGGTAGTTTCTAAATTGGCGAAATACGAGAGTACTATTGATGCTGCAGTTATCTTGCATCCTGGTCCTATTACAGTTGATGACATAAATGGTACATTCTTTGATTAATTTCTAATCTCGTCCTGCATAGTACTTGTATGACTACGCGCTGATAATCTTGTATTTTTCAGAGGTAAAAGTTCCAACTGCAATATTAGCAGCTGAACACGACAATATTTTCCCAGCTGACCAAGCAAAGCTACTAGGCAATGCTTTATCCGCGAAATCTGAGGTAAGTGGTATCTTTTAAGCATTTAGACATGTAGAAGAAGATCATTATATGCAAGTTTACTATTAGATTCATGTTTATAACTGATACTTAATTGTGCAGATTGAAAGCTTTGTGAAGATATTTCCAGGGGTAGAACATGGATGGACAGTTCGATACAACGTTGAGGATGAATCGGCTGTCAAAGCAGCAGAAGAGGCTCACTCAGATATGTTAAACTGGTTTACCAAGTTCATCAAGTGAAAAAAATTAAGGAGATTGTCATAATTCCTCAAGGGAAGTGAAAATATGTCACAATAAGTACTGTATTTGCTGTTATAAAGATGAAATCAAGATTATGGTTTTAGCTTATGATGCATATTTCTCTCAAACCCCCTTTTATATATGTGTAAAAATCTAAGGGCGTTCTGGTGAACATTATGCACTTGTAAGAATAGGTAACATGCTACTTGTCGTTGGTTCAATTGCATTATATCTTATCGTATCACCTTCTATTTTGCGATTTTAGAGAATCAACATTCATGCAACAAATCTTTTTAAAGCTTTTCAAAAGTGCATGACTCTTTAAATTTAGTTGAACAGTATTTTTACTTGGAAGTCTCCTAGAATGTCAGTATAAAGATTCCAAGAGGCATTGGTGCAGCACAACAGGGGATCAGTAGATATGAATCAATAAGTTTTAGGTTCAAATTTTAGTAGTGACAAAAACTATTAGGCGATTTCTTCTCATCTATCATATTTTAGGTTCAAATTTTAGTAGTGACAAAAACTATTAGGCGATTTCTTCTCATCTATCATAGTCTCTGTGACAGAGTTTTCTGATACATGTTGATGCCTTGATGGTATAAGTTGGTATATATCTCGTGAATTAATCGAGGTGCACACAAGCTAACTCGCACACGATGATTATTTTTTTTAAAAATGTTTGCAATCAGATCATGATCTCCTAAGCCAGGAGACTTCATGCAACATACATATTTTTTACTTATTAGAGTTATAATTGATAAGTATGGTATTTAGGTATTAATTTATGTATCTACTAAGGGTTATTTATGTAATTGTATATGTATAAATACCTAAACATATGATCAATGAAGGTCACGTGGGTTCTACTTTACATGGGTATTGGCAGCCAAAAAAGAAAAAAACCCTAGGTATGCCAAGAACTTCAGCCGCTGCCATTGTGTCTGCTGCTTCAGCGACAATGCTGCCATCCCTATCGTTTAACCCTACGCATCAACTCTCAATCAAACTGACTTAAACAATATTTTGTGCGTCCCTACCGCTAAGTAAAATTTAATTTCTGTTAGTTCTTTTGTTAAGGCTAATAATGTTTCTTGTGAATTTTTTCCAATTTATTTTCTTGTGAAGGATTTGGCAACGAAGGCTCTGTTGTTCAAAGGCCCTAATGTTGGGAGACTGGCATGCTCGGCTTGGCTATGCTTCTCCTTCCACAGTTCGTTGTTTAGTTTCTAGTAATAATTTAGGTTCTGATAGCTCTATTAGTTCACGTAGTTCATTGTGTCAGGCTTGTGTAAAGAGCAAAATTCATAAGTTGTCTTTTTCAGTGTCTGAATATTCAGCTCGTGGTCCTTTAGATTTGATTTGTTCGGATGTTTGGGGTCCAACCCCGGAAATCTTAAATGATAATTTTCGTAATTATGTTACACTAGGTAATTTACACGCGCTTCGCGCGGGCATAAGTAGTCGTTCTAACCTTTTGAACAACCTTTCCAATAATCGACTGTTATAAGAAAAAACAAAGTTAATTTTTGTAGGTTTTTAGAATCTTTCTACATAAATTAAATGATTTGACATTATCACATATCTCAAGAATTGTAAATATATAATTAATGATTAAAAATACTTGATATCTAATCATTTTTATCTTTTACATAATTTATCATATTATATGTTTGATGATATAATTGTCTTGTTAAAATTGAGTGATGTTTTTTTGTAGCGATTAAACATTACTTTTTCTATTTTTTTTATACATGAAAAATGTAGAATCTGATAATTTATGGTTAGAATAACTCCTAGTGTAAAAAATTTTATGTGAAACTTTTCGATAATCAATATTAATTATAAATAAGTTAAGACCGTTAAAAAATGTACACCGCAACAACATAAATAATTTTTTTAGAGACAATCTACTTATCTGAGGTCAAATGTTCACCACTTTTCGTTATTATTACTTTGTTACTCTAAAAAAATTTATAGAAGGAGAAAAATAAATTTGAAACAACAACAAAATAATATTGTTGACCCTTGTAGAAATTCATTCTTCATTAAACTGTTGAAGGCCGTTGTAGATGCTTCGTCAATGCAACTTTACGACTTTTTAAGAAATATTTATGTATAATTGTTGCATTATGAAAGTACATATAGATCAAAATGTTGGATTCAAGAGTACTCATGTTAAAGAAATATACTCGAACATTAAAAAATTAAAAATGAGTCTAACCTAGATAACTCAAACGCTCAGTAATGACTTGGGACATGAAGGACAACAAATTTATGTTAATGGACATATCTTTTGTAGCTTAAGATATTACTTTTATTTAGAGTAGGTTTTGTTTCATATTCTTCAAATTATGCTTGCCGAAAATAGTCATAACTCACACCAAAAATATTTAGAAGAGATGAATGAGAAGGAAAAAAAAAGAAAAACATTAAAAGGCCGAAAAGCTTTGTCCAAGTGAGATCATATACATACCAAACAAAAAATAATTAATACAATTTTAAGGAAACAACAAAACAGCGAGAAAAAACATACATTAAAGGGAGTACACTATGAGATATCCAATGATGATAACTAATCATTCTAACCAGAAAAAGTTTCTATGTTTTGAAATAAGATACCTCAAAAAATTGACTAACACTTCAATCAACTTTCAATCCTTAAAGTACTCACAATATACACTGATAAAATTTAATAAAAATAGATAACAACAACATAAAAACCAAAAAATATGGGCATGCAAAGTTATTAACTCTCGTAGGATTTTCTAAAGAACACAAAATCACATCCTTGTATGTGAAGGAATAACGTTGTTGATGAAGAAATTAGAGATTTTTAAGGGCTTTTTTTTATTGTACCTTCAAAAATTTCAGTAGAGAATACTTGCTTGAATATTCAATTGACATTTGTTATTTAATTTGTACTAACAACATTTATGACAATAACTTTGCATAAACATAAACAACAAAGTTTAAAACATATACTCAAAAATAACAATTAATAATATAAGCATAAATTAATGACCGTAAAAAACATACCAGGATATGCAACAATAGAATGAAACAGAATAAAAAAAAATTGAGCCCACTGAATGCATAGTGTAGTCCTCTATTTATAGACAACAAAGGATAGTGTGAAAAAAATGATTATTGTGTCTTATCGGAAATGTCACAACTCTTTGGAAAAGTTACAATTCTTCGGAAAGGTCACAATATTTCATAAACGTCGCAACTCTTCATAAAAGTCACAACTTTTCATAAAAGTCATAATTTTTCATAAAAGTTGCAACTTTTCATAAGAGTCACAATTTTTCCTAAAAGTTGCAACTTTTCATAAAAGTCGCAGCTTTTCATAATAGTCACAACTTTTCATGAAAGGGGAAGGCTAGTTTTGGAAATAAAATAAATTTAAAAAGAATCATGGTTTGTGGTGGCGCCACGTAGGCGGGCCTCATATATATATGATTTTTTTGATCACTTTAGCAAATATTCTTGGATATATTTTATTAAGAACAAATCTGATGTATTTGATATTTTTCATCAATTTCAGTTATTGGTTGAGAAGTATTTCGGTTGTTCCATTAAATAATTTTAGGCAGATTGGGGAAGGGAGTTTCAAGCCTTGACTTCCTATTTGCGCACACATGGGATAACACAACGTGTTTCTTGTCCATATACCCCTGAACAGAATGGGTGTGCCGAAAGGAAACATAGATATGTAACTGAAGTTGGTCGTGCACTTCATTTTCACTCCTATGTCCCTTCTAAATTTTGGACAAACGCATTTGAAACGGTTGTCTTTGTTATCAATCGTCTGCCCACTCCTCGGTTAAATCATCAAACTCCATATGAAATTTTGTTTGGTGACAAGCCTGATTACAATCAATTACGTGTTTTTGGTTGCTTATGTTATCCTTGGCTTCGTTCTCATTCGCAAAATAAATTAAGTCCACGTTCAACTTCCTGCGTTTTCCTTATAGTCGCACTCACAAAGTCTACAAGTGTTATAATCGTGTCTCTAACAAATTTTTTGTCTCACGTCGTGTGTTGTTTGATGAACAGGTATTCCCTTTTCAAGAAATCGATGGTGTGTGTTTCGCGTTTACTTAGCCTGAAACAAGTCTATCTCTTGTTATTCTTACTCCTCATATGCATCCACCAATATCGCAACCTCTACCACCTGCCATCCAAGAACCCACATCAACTCATTCGCCATCCTTTGTGCATTATTCTCCTGCACAATCTCCATCGCAGGCCTCTCTTGTTTCACTTGGTACTGGTCCACATAATACACAAGTTCAAGGCCTTGATAATTTGATTGGTGGTGCTGTTATTGATTCTCCAGATGACTCTAATTCTAGTGGTGCTATTTCATTGGATGTAGTCACACCTATTCGAAATCATCCAATGGTTACACGAACGCAAACAGAAAATCTTAAGCCCAAACGTATCCAGTCCTTCTCTACCTCCTGTAGCCTTGCTCTTGATCCCACATGTTATACTCAGGCTATTAAAATTCCTGAATGACGATCTTATATGTCTAGGGAATATAATGCGCTCATTGCAATTGGTACTTGGAGGTTGGTTCCACCTCATCAAGCTACGAATATCATTGGTTGTAAACGGGTTTTCAAGACAAAAAAAAAAAACCAAATGGCTCCATTGAATGACATAAAGCCAGATTAGTTGCCAAGGGTTTCCATCAACACCTGGGAATTGACTTTGATGATACTTTCAGTCCTGTTGTCAAACCTACAACTATTCGACTATTGCTTTCTATTGCCGTGTCACGGGGATGAATTGTTAATCAAGTTGATATCTCTAATGCATTCTTCCATGGTAAGCTAGAGGAGGATGTATACATGGTTCAACCACCAGCTTTTGTTGATCCTAATCACCCTAATTACATATGCAAGCTAAAGAAGTTTATTTATGGTCTTAAACAGGCTCCTCGAGTATGGAATAAATGTTTGACGGATGCCTTGTGTGAGCTTAGTTTCCAAGGCTCTAAAATAGATTTTTCACTCTTTTTTAGAAACATGGGCACTGAAAAACTATTTTGTTTGATCTATGTTGATGACATTATAGTCTTGGGTGCGTCTATGCATCTTGTTTCTTCATTGCTTCAACAGTTAGAAATGTGATTCCCCTTGCGAAACTTGGGCAAGCTTAATTACTTTTTGGGTATTGAAGCTATATGGCGATCTTATGGGTTGTTGTTACATCAGTCTAAATATATATATGATCTCTTAGAACGTAGTAACATGTTAACTTGTAGTGATATTTCTACTCACATGTGCCCGAGCAATAAACTGCACAACAGTGACAACACTCAATTCTTTGATAAAAGTCTTTATCGAAGTATTGTTGGTGGCTTACAATATCTCACTTTCACTAGACCTGATAGTTCCTTCTCGGTGAATAAAGTTTGTCAATTCATGCATAGTCCGACAGAGAAACATTGGGCAGCAGTTAAGCGTATATTGAGATGTCTAAAATCCACTTCTTCTCATGGTATTCTCTTTCAAAACAGAACTCTCAGCAATTACAAGGATATTGTGATGCCGATTTTGGAGGAAGTATAGATGATCGGAAGTCTACTACTTGTTTTGCAATTTTCTTAGGTTCGTCGCTTGTTTCTTGGTGTTCTGGCAAACAACGATTTGTCTCGCGCTCTACTACTGAGGCTGAATATCGCTCTCTTGCTGCTGCCACTAGTGAACTTCTATGGATTAGTCTATTGTTGAAAGAAATTGATCTTTTTTCTGGTTCCTTGCCTTCATTATGTGATAATTTAAGTGCAACCTATCTTACAGCTTACCCGGTGTTTCACTCTCACACCAAACATATGGAGATCGATTTTCACTCTATTTGAGATCTTGTACAGAAAAAGGAACTTCGGGTTCAATATATTTCTTCTCATGATCAGCTTGCGGATATTCTTACCAAGCCTCTCTTGAAGGATCGTTTTTGTGATTTACGTGACAAGTTGAACCTTATACCTGGTTCAACTTGAGGGGGAGTGATAAGTATGGTATTTAGGTATTAGTTAATGTATCTACTAAGGGTTATTTATGTAATTGTATATGTATAAATACCTAAATATATGATCAATGAAGGTCGCATTGGGTACTACTTTACAATAATGACATTTTCAAGGCAATTATTAGACAAACCAAGCACTGCATATTACGGACCCGTTTGGCCGTAGATTTCTCAAGTAATATTTGGAAAAAAAAATGGTAAATAGTGTTTGTTCATACAATTTGTCATTATTTGGCAAATATTTTTGGCAAACATCCCAAATTCCCAAATACTAGTTTTTTCTTGTATTTGGGTCAAATCTCATTATTTGGATCTTTTAAAAATTGAAATTTTACACCAAACTTTTATCTTTTACAAAAACACCCTCTATAGTAGTTATTTGCGTTGTATTACATATTTTTTTACGTGAACACCAAAGTAGTGATGAAATATTCAATGAATATATATGAAAGTGATTGTATGGTTGTTGATGAAAATGATGAACAATCGGCTCAAGGTAATAAAGTCATGTGCTTTGTCTACTTCACAATGTATGGAATGATGCTTGTTGCACTCACTCCGAACTACCACATTGCTCCAGTGTCACGGACACTACTTGTTATTTGTTTCAACGAAGATCCAATTGACTTGTAATACAAACTTATGGTTAGTTTTGATAGTTTTTAAAACTTATGGGTATAAATCATATTATTTTTTTAAAAAATGAAATATGTTTCCCAAATACTATGGCCAAACACATGGTGAAATTTCACCCAAATAATATTTGGAAATCTATGGCCAAACGCTAGCTACATCTCCTTTATTCAACCAAATTAACCTTTTTTTTTTTGCTAGTCAAAGATAGTATAGTGTAAATACCGCTTTCACAGGAATTGATACAAATAATATTTTAAATAAAATCTATTTACTATTATTCAAGTAATTAAAACGTGAATTTTTTGTGGTTATGAACCACGATTATTGACTAAAAATGTAAATAAAGATAATTGACAATGAACAAAGGTTACTACCTATATGCGAAGTTACGGTAATAGACAAGACAAGTGCAAGATGATATAATCAGGGGTCGGAACTCAGAAAGGTGTTCATCTGAATCCCCTCAACAAAAAAATACACTAAATATATAAGATAATTTTTTTGTTTTTATGTATTTATATAAATTTTATCAACTTATCAATTAATTTTTTTTCAGTAGATGTGATTCAATAGTCCGACAAAAAATTTCAGATGCTGATTAAAGGATTTTTTTTATGATATTACAATCATAAATATACTATATACCATAATATTTGTGTGGTTATCGACTAGTGAAACTTGTAATCTTAAATATATTATATAGTTACAGTTAAGAACTTGCTGCTGAATGCAAAATGGGAAGTTTAACTAAAGTCAAATGGTTTCAAATATAAAAATGTACTCCCCGTCCAAAACAATTAATGTTTTAGCCTCTAAAAATTTGTCCAAAATACTAATGGATCATGAGTAATTGAGATGAATATGAATAAAAAAATTAATTAATTTTTTAAAGCAAATAGGACAAGTAAATAGACCATTAAAAAAAATGAAGCGTCGTGCATCATGCTTTTGAGAAATCAGTATATTGGCTATTATCGTAGTCCGTAGAGGTATATTAATAATATAAGAAAGAATATTCAGAAAGCACACTGAGTTATACTTTATACACCTTTCTCCTTGTCGTTTTTTATGAACCTGGCTAATTCAATTTAGCACAAAACCAAAATATTACAATCTTTTAATTAAAACGAACAAAATTAAAGAATATATAAATTATTTGGTGTCCCTTTGCATTTTAGAAAAAGAATAAAGTAAAGGAGTTAAATAAATACAAGATCAATAAATAAATATAAAATTAGAGAAGAACCATATGCTTGCTGTCAACTATAAAACAAATAAACAAAAAATCTGACGTGAGAGGTGACGGTAATTTAGTCCGGTTTATAATATAATAAAGTTTTGAGAGAGAGAGAGAGAGAAAGCGTCTTCTTTTTCAAATCAGAAAAAAAAATTAAGTAAGAATTATGCATGTCAATTAAATAGTAAATTTTTATAATAAAATTGATAATTTGATAAAAATAATAACTTAAAATAAAGTATTTGGCCCGAGAAGTCAAAGTACTAGATTAGATGGTTAAATTTATGTAAAAATTACATAAATCTCGTAGTGTTTAGAGTAAATTATATTATCACTATTTATTTCTCTAATTATAAAAATTCCTTAAATTTATAGTATCTCGGATACATAAAAAAAACTTGTAGATACATAGCTCATGAGTTGCGAATGGTATATTACTTAATGGAAGGGATGTATCCTAAAAGGAATAGGGATGTATCCGAGAGGGGAGGAATGTTTCCGAGAGGAAATAAGGATGTATCCGAGAGAGTATTTTTGTAATTTTTTAAATGGTGGAAAATTTTAGAGATTATAATAAAATAAGATGCGTATTTATATAATTTTTCCAAAATGATTTTTGAACTATACAAAATAGCTTATTACCTTTAATTAATATTTTTGAGTTTCATTATTAACATAATGAATTAGCCTTTATTTACTTTTTATAATTGTCCGTTCAAATAATTAGTAAATATATATTTTTATACATTGACTAGTGACAGTAATTACTTTTGGGCCAATAACTAATTAGGTAAATAATCTATTTTCAAATGTCGAAAACTTATCATCCGACGCCACGTGAAAAGAAGCGGCTTGATTTTCAACATCTTTTTTTTTTACCCCAACAGTATTATATTATACGTGCATTAAAATAATATTTTTTCTATCCTAATTTATGTGACACATTTCGTTTTTCGAGAGTCAAACAGTTTAAGTTTGATTGAGAATTTGCTCATGGAATCTTCAATTTTTTAAAAATGAAATTTATATATTTATAAACTGCATAAAAAGTACTATAAGTCTCAATAATTGATAATTCAAAATAATTAAAAGATATATGAAAAAATTACGGTCAAAGATAGACTTGTTTGAATTTCGAAATTCGAAATGTGTCACATAAATTGGGACAAAGGGTGTAGCAAATTTGTCTTTGAATTGTGTGAATATTATATTTTGATCATTGGATCGGATTGGATGCTAATTGTCTTTTGAAATATGAACAAAATTTAACTTATTTTAATCTGCAGGTATTGAAAAATTATGATGGATGTTCATGTGGTTATTCACTGTAGCTCACTTTGATGCCCAAGTAAATGAGGTCATTACAGACTCTGTGTCCAAGTAGTTTTTAACACTTATAAATAGTCTTAAAAATTGATCATTTCTCTCAATCGATACACATTTTCTTGTTATTTTAGTTTAGTACTTGGCTTTAATTTTATAATAAGTAACATTGTTAATATTATTATGTCGGGTCCTGAGTGTTGTGAAAATCCACCAAATTACCTGAGCGGCGGAGGAGGAGGAGGAGCTGGTCATGTCCAACAATTTGGAGGCTTCAACTGTTATCTTTCTGGTCCTGTTGATTCCACCCAAGCTGTAATCCTTGTTTCTGATGTTTTTGGTAACTTCTCCTTTTTGTTTGCTAATTTTAAGTTTTTGTAAACAATATTTAGTATCGAACTACTAAGTATTGGCTTTATTTTTTTTGTTAATATGCAGGATATGAAGCTCCAAAGTTGAGGTAAGGATTGCAGTAATAAACGTGTCCTTTTAATTTGACCTTAGCTAATATCGATCTCTGTCCTCCAATTTTGAATGTGCATACTTAAACTGATATAAAGTTGAACAAATAGATACACAACATCCTACCTGACATCTTATGTTTATGTATGTTGTGACTTGGAGATAGCTATATTTGGATGTAATTAATAGATCATATTCTTCAAACTGATAGATATCGTTTGCTTTCAAAATTATAGAAAGGTTGCAGACAAAGTTGCAGCAGCTGGCTTCTATGTAGTAGTCCCTGATTTCCTTCGTGGCGATCCCCGTATACCTAATGATGAGAAGCCTTTAGAAGTATGGATAATAGATCATGGACCGGTAAGTTCCTATTTCTAATATGGATAGATATATATATTTAGCTCAGGTATCAGATTTCATGTTTGCACTTTTATCTGATGTATTATAAATTGTTGCTACAGGATCAAGGATTCGAAGATGCAAAACCAGTTATTGAAGCTTTGAAGAGCAAAGGTGTAACAAAAATTGGAGCAGCAGGCTTCTGTTGGGGAGGTCATTCTTCTTGCTCTAGTTACAACTTACAAGCTCTTTTTATCTTTGTTAAAGTAATTTGCTAAAGAATTACTTTGAATTCGTTCCAGCTAAGGTAGTCGTGGAACTAGCAAAATATGCTTATATCCAAGCTGCAGTGCTATTACATCCTTCATTTGTTGCTGTCGATGATATGCACGGTATGATTTTGTTACTACATCTTCTATGTTTTCTTCTCATCTTTCTCTTGTTCGTATGAGTATTCAGCAGAAAGAGTTGGGTGATTTTATTGATACAAAACAAAGTTTAATGACTTTCTTAGATAATTTCTCATAGTTCAGTGACCTTAATTTTAAGATATTAACTCTTAATTTAGAACACGATTTCATAATCTAATGCAGTATCAGGGCTAATTTTTCATAATTTAGCATTTTGATCTTTTCATTTCTGAAGTGATCATAAGCCTCTATTGTTGTTGTGTTTCAGCTGTTAAGGTTCCAATCTCAATATTGGGAGCGGAGATTGACAGAAGATCTCCACCTGAGCTTGTCAAGCAATTTGAGATGGCCTTAAATGCAAAGCCTGAGGTAGGAATTCGAGTTGTCTCATAATAATTGACTAAGAGGTGTATTCGAGTACATAGTTTACCAACGATACATTTTCCAACAGAGGTTTATAAGATACTTGGATTGCACTTCCCTAGTGTATTACTGCCAACGAGAATGAAGAATTGAACGTTTATGGTGCTTTTTCCGTGCAGATTGATGCATTTGTGAAGATTTTTCCTGGGGTTACACATGGCTGGGCCGTGAGGTACAACGATGAAGATGAATTAGCTGTAAAATCTGCTGAAGAGTCTCATCAAGACATGTTGGGATGGTTTGAGAAACATCTTAAGTGAACATGTTTTCTTTGTATGTTTTTGGTAATAAGGTTTGGAGGGTTTTCTTTGTATGCAAAATGAGTGTTGTTTGTGTTTGGTTTATGAGATAATTTGTGAAAGAACACTTGTTTGCCAATCCAAATTGACACATAAGAAGTTCACTTAAATGTGGAATGTGGTTATGTTTATAAAAATATAAATTAGGGAAAATTTGAAAAAAAAAAATAGAGGTGAAAGTGAAAACGGAATTTTGGGTGTCTCTAAATGCCAAACACAATTTCTAAGTTAATGACGGGGAATCGTCTTCCTAAGAAGAAGAGTCTTCGTTTGAAAAAATCAAGTTCTTAATTCCTTAGATAATCAAATTAAGTTCCAAGCCGGTTAGGTCAATCGTTTCAAAGGAAGAAAATAAAGGCAGAAATCAAGATGAATGCCTAGGGGTGCATCGGTCGGTTCGGTTCGGTTCGGTTTTATGTATTATTGGTTCGGTTTATCAGTTTCCGATTTTTAAATAAGTCAAACCAATAACCAAACTAATAAGAGATCGATTATCGGTTTTAGTCCTTAACGGTTCGGTTTTCGATGTAACCAATAAGAAAATACTTATAAAATAAATATATAACTTCTCTAATAAATTTGACGCAACAACACAATAATGTAATTAAAAAACGGAAAAATCCTTTTGGCCAGAAAAGTTTGGCCATCATTTGGCCAGAATAGAAAAATGACATGTTCACACTATAAACTAGTTTTATTTTGGACAATTTTACCCTTTCAGCTTGAAAATTGAATACATTCTTGGGATCTCTATAATCTTCCATTATGTTTCCAATATATTGAAAATAATTAATGACATTAATGATGATTCCATAGTCAATTATGAAAAAAGACTACAAATTTCAACAAAAAAACATTAAGTGATCTCATGCAACCTATATAAAAAAAATGTTTTCAAATTATGTTTTACAAAAAACAATAAAAATTGTAACATCAGTAGTAAAAAAATATATTTTCTGAATTACATTGTATTCTTGTTGATTGTATTAGAATAAGAAAAATTTCACGTTATATTACACTTTATATTCTTATTGGTTGTATTATTATAAAAAAAAATTACCTAACTAATATTACAACAGATTATGGCCAAAAGATTAGTGTTAACTAAATTTACTTAACATTAATTT